>JMFS01037361.1:0-15207 GCA_000699545.1 Podiceps cristatus
GCAGCAGTCAGGGAGCAGGGATATTCCCCAGAACGTTCCCCGGGATATTCCCAGAACAGCAAGTTCCAGAGAGAGCGGGAGGGAACAAACAGACAAACAAACAGGCCTGAATAAAATAAAACAAGAACAAGATAACAAGAAGGGAACATGAACAGAAAGCAAACTGAACAAGGGACCCGAGCCCAGGGAGCAATGGCTGACACCCACTTATACCGGCCATGCCGTCTATGGCATGGAACACTCTCTTTGGCCAGTTTAGATCAACTACTCTGGCCGTGCCCCTCCCAAGTGTTTGCACCTGCACATCAGCAAAGCTGGGAAACTGCAAGATGTCCTTGATCGTTCAGCAGCAATGAACACCAGCAGCGTGCTGGCACCATGTTTCACACACTAAATCTGAAACACAGGAGCTGCTGAAGGCAAAACTAGCTCCGTCCTGGCTGAAACCAGGACAGAGGTTTGTCCCAGTTGTATTTCTGCAGTTTTATAAAACACGCTCACAATCCATGAAGAAGATCATAAGGATTAAATTACATAGTTTCCATTTTATTTTCTTTTTAGCCTGGACCTTATCATCTAAACTTTACTGCTAGACAATGTGGAGATGTACACACTTAAACTGTAAGAAAACTCTAATGTCTCGTGCCATTATAAAACTATTTTCTCCCACTAACATTTACCAGTCAATTAACAAACATGGTGTTTTATAGATTAAACCTTTGGCTTACTTAGTTGTCCATACTTCTTCAGAAACAGAAGGAAAAAATGTTGTGGTGCCCTTGAGCAGCCGAAAATTGTGGTTCTGGTCCTGAAGATGACAGTATTTTTATGTTGTGGAAGTAAGTAAGTGATTGCTTTTGATCATGTTAAATGTTTTGATTGCCTAGTTATCCTGTCACTTCATAAAATGAATAAGAGCACTTGCTCAGTTTTACTTAGATGACACTCTACAAGAAGGAGTGGCTAGATATCTCCACTTAAAAGTACAACCTATTGCCATAATGGATAATCTTGACAATTTCTATTTTTTATTTTAGCATTTGCAAAGGTATAACATAACTCAGTGTTCTAGCAGCCAATTCATTTGTTAACTTGAATCACAGTATGGACATGAAATTCAACTTTACATACAGTGTTACCCAACATTTGTTATTCTGTTTTATGGGATCGAGAATAAGAAAAAGTTATTTATAATGTACAGTTTAGTTTGTCGTTAAAGGTTCAGGTATATTCTACAGGGTTCTAAGATGCTTGTTATGTCATTCAAGACCCTCAGTTAAAGGATGACAAGAGCTTTCCTGTATAGGTCTAGTAAAGGCCTCTTTTTTAATATTTGTATTCTAAGTTGCTTCTGATGACAAAAATAGTGATATTTTCATGTCTTACCTGCTGATTTTCCCAATTCCATGTTGTTTTCTTACCATCTCTGTTCTTTCTGTCCTTTACATAAATCAAATATCATTCCTCCTCATATTTTTCCCTCCTTTACTGGTAGCAGGATTAGCAGTATTTTTATTTTTTTTTTCTTTCTAAAGGAAGCAGTGACAAGGAGAAACTTCTGGAGCAAGAACAATTCTCTCTCATTAACATGAAGACTCTGAAGTGGTACACAACTATCAGTCTTTTGTTGACCAAGCTCTTGTTCTGCAGAGGCACAGAATCAAATTGAAAATTTCTATGAGTCCTCTTTCTCTTTCCAGTGTTATGTGACTCTCCCCTCAACTTGCATTCATATCCTGCTCATTTTACCAATGACATCCAGGATACAGTCACATACAGGTTTAAAAAAAAGAATAACCCCAAAATGAGAGTGGGGAGGGAATCCTCTAACACCTTGTGAATCAGGTCTTTCAAATACTGGGGTTCATATTTTAGCCCCTCAGAGGCACCAGGAATTTTACAGATTGCACTTGTACATACTTAGCTCAACGGGACCAGTAGCTACAGTGACACTGGGGATGTGCTGACAAAAATGTTAGGCTATTAGTGAAAGAACCAGGTGGAAGTCTACATACACTCAGAAACAAAAGTGGGATGTGGAAACTTAGCATTGTTTGTTCTGTAATGGCAACTCAATCTCTCAGTTACCAAAAAATATACCTTCATATTATGTTATACTCCATTCTAGAAGGGACCTTATGGCAGGAGGATAGAGAAAGAAAAAAGAATTTCATGGTAGTCTGGCCTATACTGTTGACAGTACAGGTGCATGCAGAAGTCCAGAGTTATAGCTAGTGTGAACCTAAACTTTCTCGTTTGATGTGATAATTAAAATTTATGAATTTGGACTTGCATTCACTTAGAGGATATCACAGACTCACAGAATCATAAAAGGTTGATTGTAGAGGTTAGAAGGGACCTCTAGAGATCACCTAGTCCAGCCCTTCTACCAGAGCAGGATTCCCTACAGCAGGTTGCACAGGAACACATCCAGGAAAAAAAAACACAGCATGTCTGGCCAGCCTGTGCCAGTGCTCTGTCACCCTCACAGAAAAGAAGTTCTTTCTCATGTTTATATGGATCTTCCTGTGTTCCAGTTTGTGCCCATTGCCACTTGTCCTGTCACTGGGCACCACTGAAAAGAGTTTGGTAACATCCTCTTGACAGCCATCCTTGAAATATTTATAAGCAAGGATGAAATCCCCTCTCAGTCTTCTCTTCCTCAGGCTAAACAGTCACAGGTCTGTCAGCCTGTCCTCATGAGAGAGATGTTCCAGTCCCCTTATCATCTAAGTAGCCCTCCACTGAACTCTCTCCAGTAGCTCCCTGTCTCTCTTGAACTGGGGAGCCCAGAACTGGACACAGGACTCCAGATGGGGCCTCACAAGGGCAGAGTAGAGGGGGGGATAACATCCCTCCACCTGCTGGCCACACTTTTCTTCATGCACCCCAGGATACCATTGCCCTTTATGGCCACAAGGGCCCACTGCCAGCTCATGGACAGCTTGCTGTCCACCAAGACTCGCAGGTCCCTTTCCTCAGAGCTGCTTTCCAGCAGCCCTAACCTGTACTGGTACCCAGGGTTGTTCCTCCCCAAATGTAGGACTCTACACTTGCCCTTGTTAAACTCCATCTGGTTCCTCTCCGCCCAGCTCTTGAGCCTATCCAGGTCATGCTGAATGGCAGCACGGCCTTCAGGTGAATCAACCACTCCTCCCAGCTTTGTGTCATCAGCAAACTTGCTGAGGGAGCACTCTGTCCATTCCTCCAGGTCATTGATAATTATACTGCATAAGATTGGACCCAGAACTGACCCCTGGGGAACACCACTAACATCAGGCCTCCAACCAGACTCTGCACAGTTGATTACCACCCTCTGAGCTCTGTGGTTCAGCCAGCTTTCTATCCACCTCCCCATCCAGTCATCTACCCCACACATCCTAATCTTACTTACGAGGATGTTGCAGGAGATGGTGTCAAAAGCCTTGCTGAAGTCGAGGTAGATGACATCCACTGCTCTCCCATCATCCACCCAGCCAGACACGCCATCATAGAAGGCTATCAGGTTGGTCAAGCATGATTTCCCCTTGGTGAATCCATACTGACTATTCCCAACAACCTTTTCTTCCACATGCTTGGAGATGATATCCAGAATAATCTGTTCCATCAGTTTTCCAGGGATGGAGGTGAGGCTGACTGGCTTGTAGTTCCCTGGATCTTCCTTCATGCATTTTTTGAAGACTAGAGTGACACTGGCTTTCTTTTTGTCTTCAAGCACCTCTCCTGATCTCCATGACTTTTCAAAGATGACGGAGAGCAGTTTGGCAATAACATCTGCCAGCTCTCTCAGCCCTTGTGGGTGCATTCCAACAGGGCCCATGGATTTGTGTCTCAGCCCTCGTGGGTGCATTCCATCAGGGCCCATGGATTTGTGCGTGTCCAGCTTGGCTAAAAGATCTTTAACCTGATCCACCCCAATCTAGGGAAAGTCTTCCTTTTTCCAGACTTTCTCTCTTAACTCCAGGGTCTGGGATTCCTGAGGGACAGCCTTAGCAGAAAAGACTGAAGCTAGAAGTATCCCCACCTTCTTTGTATCCTCTGTCACCAGATATGCAAATCTATTTTAAGCTTCAATGTCATCTGAGTTCTACAGTACAATACACTTTTATTTAAAGTCTTATAAAACTAGTTATAAGTCTCAATTTATGGTTAATATTAGAATAATTTTAATATATTATTGTATATATGTAATCCTTAGTAGTGTCTACTTGTAGTCTATTACAATTCAATGAAGTAAAGAATGCCACAAAATTTGATACATGACTTTTAAATATATTTATAAAATTTGTAGGCAGTGCTGTCACCCGCGTAAAGATCAAAATATTGGAGGGCATTCTGTAGTTTTTTAGAGCTCGTGACAAAGAAATAAATCCACCTGACTCACAAATCAAAAAGCAGCATCAGAGCTATTGCAAATTCTCACCATAGAAAATATATGTTTTTATATTATCTATGTTGCATATTACATATTCATTTTGGAAAACTGAAAGAAAAAAGTGAGCAAAAATTTGTAAAATCCTTTTCTGTCCCCACTGAACTAGGGCTGCTCTTGAGATAATTTGCTGAAGCGGCTTAATCATGCAAAACAATGTTATAAAATACATTTAGAAAGGAAGTAAATAAGAGAACTAAATTTCAATGAAACTTTTGTGGGTATTTAGGCAGACAGAAGTTACATTCAAACTGAAATTTAGTCAAGACACCGAGGTTATGCTAGAAGATAGTCGTAGAATACTGTCTTAGTTTTAGGTTGGTTCATTTTTTCACCACCTCCAGCAAAGGGAATTGGCCAGTCCTATCATAATTAATTAAAATTCAATTCTTATCCAATAGTTCAGGTGGCTGGACATAATTATATGTTTTTCATTGTTATGTTCAATGGATAAAACAAAGAACATTCCAAGAGGGAAATGTTATTTAATATGCAAGGTACAAAAAGGAAGAGTTGTTCAGTAAACTGTAAATACTCTGAGGCATAAGCTCATTACTTCTGTTGCAATACAGAAGAACTCACTAATTCTCATTAATGACTCGGAGATCTATTGTAAATGAGTGAAGTTTATTATGAGACACTAAGTGAAATAAATGGTAAAACTCTCATGGACTTGCAATTGTAGTTTGATTGATGTTGTGGTTTAACTCCAGCCAGCAACCAAGTACCACACAGATGCTCTCTCACTCCCCCTCCTGCCCAGCTGAATGGAGAGGAGAATGATTAAAAAAAAAAAAAAAAAAAAAAAAAAAAGGAAAATCGGGGGGTGAGAAAAAAAACATTTGGGAAAAGCAAAAAGCAAACCAAAACAAGGAATTCATTCACTAATTCCCATCAGCAGGCAGGTGGTCAGCCATTTCCAGGAAAGCAGGGCGCCATCACGCATTATGGTTACTTGAGAAGACAAATTCCATAAGTCTGAACATTCCTCCCCTTCCTTATTCTTCCCCCAGCTTCATATGCTGAGCATGACGTCATATGGTATGGAATATCCCTTTGGTCAGCTGGGGTCAGCTGTCCCAGCTGTGTCCCCTCCCAACTCCTTGTACGCCCTCAGCCTCCTCACTGAGAAGCAGAAAAGGCCTTGACTTCTGTGTAAGCACTGCTCAGCAGTAATGAAAACATCCCTGCATTATCAACACTGTTTTCAGCACAAATCCAAAACAGAGCCCCATACTAGCTACTATAACAAAATTGAACTCAATCCCAGTTAAAATCAGCACAATTGGCATCAAGGCAAATGCACAAGAAAAATAAAAAGAATAATTAAAAAATATCTACTAGTCATTTCTATGATGCACAGCTTCATCAAAAGTATTTGGGGTATTACATTTTGGATTATGTGTCTTCTTTTTTTCTTTCTTTCCCCCACTTTCTGTGTACAGATCTTAACTGAGAAACATTTTTGTTGTTGTTGTTGGGTACAAATTATAGGATATGTAGATTAATGAAATCTGAACAAGACTTTATTAAATCTCTAAAGCCAGTAGATCGTGCTGGTGAGCATAGATGAGATGAAAATAGTCTAATTATTGTCTTTTTAAGTAGAAACAATGAAACAGAACGGTATTCATTTAGAAAACAAATAGTACATTTATATTTGAAACATTTCTTCATCTTACTGCAATTGTTTTATCTTGCTATTTAATAATTAAATAATAACCTTTTTTTCTGCCATGAAAGCATACACTTTTAATGGACAGATACTGAGGAGTAGGTACATACAGTATTGACTCAGTGTTAAAATACTGACTATTACAGGGTGTTGCTCTCATGGTTTTTTGCATTTTCATTAATTGTAAGTGCTCATCTGCTCATCTGGAAAAATCTGCTAAAAATTATATAACATTGACTTCCTGAAAGAATCATAGAATCATAGAATCATTTAGGCTGGAAAGGACTTTTAATATCATTAAGTCCAGCTTTTAACCTAGCACTGCCAGGTCTGACACCAAATTATATCCCCTTAACTACTGGAAAACATCTAGGATGTTGTGTCCATTGTCTCTGAAAGATGGAAAATTAGTTCATACATATATTTTCACAATCGCAAAATTATTTATATGTACTCTGATAAGAAGCTTTTCCACATCAGTGGAATTCATTTTCAGGATTCTGGCAGCTAACTTACAAAGAATAAGGGATTTCTGAAGACTACTTCTGTGAGAAGCTCCAGTTTCTGATTCCAAGCAACTATGTTGGTTTAGTTTTGGTTTTGTTTTTGTTTTTTTCCTTTTCTAAGTCAAATTAAATGCAAAACAAGTGGATAATAATGATACTGAATATTTTCACTATCAATCATTTACATACATAGAAACCTAAGTTCTGAAAGGATTTAGATGTTACTCTACGTAGAATGGGAAAGCATGTTTTTTTATTCTATCAAACAAAATAAATCATTGAAGTACCACTTTAGGTTTCTACATGTAGCAATCTAACACTAGGATCTTCAAATATAGATTTATCACTTTCCAGTACAGGGGTATTGAATGGGCCCTGTATATTTAACCTTTTTACCTAGCCCCAGACATTAGTTGTTCTTTTACTATGCTTAGTCTTAGAGGTGTGCTCCAATTCCAAGCAAATGGCCAGCCACAGTCAGCAGGACACTCTGGAGGGAAGGAGTAGAGGCACAGTCTTGCTACTCTACTCCTGCATTATCCAAGAGAGCTGTCTCTTGTACAGGAAGTAGAGGAATATTTACAAGTCATAGATAAACTTACATACTTTTAAAGGTAGCTCAAACAGGTTTCAACTGCCACAAAAGATCTTTTGAGATCCTAAACCCATTCCCATCCTTCAGACATCTCCAAATTCACCTTAAGTACCTGGATAACATGTGACATCCAAGGGATATCACACACTTTTATTTTAGTGTCTTCAGTTAAATACAAAGCTCTTTAACAAACTGTAACAAACTATAATCTTCTTTGGATAAAGCATCCCATTGTTGACCATGGGTGCTTCCATTATTTATTTATACTTTTTTGTGGATTCTTTGTTAGATATGTATTCAGTGAATAGTCTGTATAGGAATATATAAGTATGTAAAATATCTTATTGTTGTAGTTTAAATGTCCAATTAAAAAACAAACAAACAAACAATTAAACAAACAAACAAAAAAGAACAAGCAGTTGTTCAATGTAGCATCTGAGTTACACTGTTTAAGTTTGGTGATCTTGTCTTCTCTAATCTAATTCAATGAAATAATGTTCATTTCTAATTTCTTCTTGAGAGGGTTATATTTTAAGAATTACCTTGTAAATATAATTTCCTGTTCTTGTACATGTTCTGGCAGGTAGATTTAAGATATTAGAAAATGTATGTGGACCTAAAGTCCAAGGTAACCAATAACTAAGATGTATTGATTAATCCTGTAGTAACGTCTGTTCATAGAGGTCCTCTCAGTATTTCACAAACAAAATTTAATTAGCTTTTATTTACTTTCTTCTATAAAAGAGAATCTTGAAACTGAAAAATAATATATAATGCAGTCCAGAATAAACTGTGAACAGAGAGAAATAAGAATTCATTGAAGAAGAAGTAAATGATACATTAAACATTTTGAATGGGTGATACTGAATATTACATTAGAATAATTTTATAAAGGTTTATGTTAGAGATGTGGTTTGCTTCATTTCAAGTGGTGGTATTTTTGTCTACTTTCTGAATATTTATCTTTTCTCATTTAAAAATAGCTGTCTCCCTTTCATTTTGTCTTATGCTTAGGTTCCCCTTTTCAAAAGTTTTACCTTCTAGTTATCAAAGCACTATTATCATTAATCATAGACATAAGTCGTGTACAGTCTGGCTACTTGGCAATTTTTAAAAAGTAAATTAAAAAAAAAAAAAACTGTAAAAAGTTAATTACTTTCTATTTTTTTTTACTTTCTAGTTATGTATTAAAACCAAATATCTATTTATTAAATCAAATAACAATGTCAGTTATATATTTAAATTGTGTGACATAAACTTCAAACTCTCATTTATATTATAGTAATGTAACAAGATAACAGCTTCTACTTCCTTAGCATGTGCCTCCCCATCACCACCATTAGCTCCCAAATGCAAGGGAGCTACAAAAAATAACTAAACTCATTAGCCTTTTAAGAAGATTTATTTCCTCCTTTTTTTCAAATCCGGATATTGAAAGAGTCAAAAGTGCTGTTCCTTTTTAGCTAGCAGTCACTACAATCCTTGATCTTTGAGCCAAATCCAAATGTGATCAGCAGTTGGTGATTACTTACTTCTCTTTTATGAAAATCACATTTGCAGATGGGAAAGAACTAGTTGACTAAATCAAGTGAGTTTCAGTATGTATTTGTCTGTGATTTCTGAACAACAAAAAGTCTAAGTGGAGAAATGCTCCAATGAGCATACAAGGAAAAGTTAACACTAAGCTCAAGAAAAGTTACCTGCCAGTCCATGACATAAAGGTCACTTTTTGACAGAGGGACTTTTAAGAGCATAGCTACTAAAAATTACCTTGTTAAAAAAAAAAAAAAAAAAAAAAAGAAAAGTTTTGTATATTTGGTGTTAACATAAATAGAAATCAAATAAAATATAAACTCTAGTGTCAAATGTACAATGTGCATCCCTTTGTAGTGCATTTCATTAGATGATTTAAACCAAAAATATAAATTGGTAGGAAATATCCATCAGTTGTATTAGTTCAAACTGCATTCAGAGGAAGAAAAAGGCTCAGTTAAGAAAGACACAAAGAAATAGAAAGTAGATCCCACATCCCTGTGTGTTAAAAAAACCCCGTCCTCTTTACTAAATAAATCTTTCCTAAAGGCACCTTCTGACAGTCACACTGACAGAGAAAATGACCATCAGCAACAACTGGCAGCTGAAGAATATTGAGCTGCTTTGAGCTGTTCTCAAGAGATATGAATTCTAATGAACAAACCCTTTTTTTCCCTGCTAAAAAAAGTTCAGCTTTTTGCCTCTGATCACCAGATACTCAGCAAATAAACCTCTGCTGCAGCATCCCTCTGCTGCAGAGCTTGGTGAGATTCTTTTGAAACATTGCATTTCTATTGGCTTTTTGTAAAAAAAGTCTAGTTGGGGATTCTGCCCCTCTACTCCACCATGATGAGACCCCACCTGCAGTACTGTGTCCAGCTCTGGAGCCCTCAGCACAGGAGAGACATGGAGCTGTTGGAGCGTGTCCAGAGGAGGCCACAAAAATGATCCGAGGGCTGGAGCAGCTCTGCTGTGAGGACAGGCTGAGAGAGTTGGGCTTGTTCAGCCTGGAGAAGAGAAGGCTGTGGGGAGATCTAATTGTGGCCTTCCACTACTTGAAGGAGGCCTGTAAGAAAGACCAGAAAAAATGTTTATCAAGGCCTGTAAGAAAGACAGGAAAAACTCTTTAGCAGGACCTGTAGCAGTAGGATGAGGGGGAGTGGTTTTAAACTGAAAGAAGAGAGATATAGACTAGATATAAGGAAGAAATTATTTACAATGTGGGAGATGAAACACTGGAACAGGTTGCCTAGAGAAGTGGTAGAAGCCCCATCCCTGGAAATATTCAAGGCCAGGCTGGATGTGGCTGTGGGGAACCTGATCGAGTTGCAGATGGCCCTGCTCATGGCAGGGGTGTTGGATTAGATGACCTTTAGAGGTCCCTTCCAGCCTGGATTATTCTATGATTATATGAATTAAAATGTAGTACTTTATCATACTTCCAAATAAAAGTAGCATACTGGCTTTTGTTATAGTGTGGTTTGAATAATCATGAGGATGTACAGTCTATGGATAGCTGTTTGCAAGCACAACAAGATGTGAACATGTAGCCCGATAATAAGTATTGTCATTGCTATTAATAGGCCATAAGCTTTGTGTTGAATATGCAAGACATTAGGCTTACTCTGTCTGAACTTTACTTGAACTGCCTTGCATATTTGTTTCAATAATTTCAATAAATTAAATAATAATTGTGACAATAATTTCTCTGATTGACCAGGTATTTATGGCTCATTTATTTTGCTTGTGTTTATCTTAAAGTGGTACAATCATAGTTTTATAGACAGTAAGAAGCAGATATTCTGTATAGAATGAGATATTTACAACTAACAACATGAGGTAGAGAAATAAAGACCTAGTATAATAACAGGGGCCAGAAGTGGAGGCAAAGGATGTGGCATAGAAAATAAGAAAAAGAAATATAATCCAACAGAAATGTTCCAACTAGTTCCATTACAAAGGTTTCCAATCAGATACAGAGCTATCATTTATTTCCCAGATGTCATCTATGAATGTATATCCTCAAGTGCAAGTAACTAAATATAATGTAACAAAAGAAAAGAAAAAAGCCAAAAACTTTCTTACCCTTTAAGCCTGATAACTACTACTTTTGGTGAAACACAGTTTTTCAAGTTTTTTTGCAATAATATAGTCTCATTACGGAGGAATGTTAAAAAGAACAAAAAATACCTGAACATACAAACAAACAAGGTAAAGAATAATTAAGTCAGATTAATGGGGAATTAAAAAAAAAAAAAAAAAAAAGTCCTTAATTTGAAGTTTTTAGACAATTGCCTGTATATTTACAATTTAAATTGTAAATTTAAAATGGTTCCTCTTTAGAAGGTAAGAATTTATAATGGAGAAATAGTAATAATAAACAATACAAGAAGAGTGATTTTCTTTTATGTTTCTTGAAGTATTTTTGTAGCAATCAAATTTCCATATGGTCTTCTCCAAGATGTGAAAACGATGGTGAAATATGGATGAAAATTAAGGAAACTAGTTAGAGAAAAGACACAGTTTTGAACTATGGGTTTTCTGAACTGTGCTAGGGATGCATATGAAACTTGTGCCAATTATGTCCACCAGTATTATAAATCAGAATTAGCTGAGAACTCATATTATACTGTCAATATGCTTCTTTAGAATGATGTAAAATGATTATGCTGTGTAAATGTGTTATTTGGTTACCATCTGGGGTTAAACCACAGCAAACAGACCAAGTTTCTAAAAGACTTCCAAAACAGACAGATAGACATCCTTTCCACAACACATTATGATTACTCTATGTCCACAGTTGTCCATGGTAATCTAGCATTTTTACTGTACGTGGTTTATGAAGCTACGAAAAAAAAAAAAAAAAAATGGATAGAAAGTATTTCAGGTACATAAAAATGATAGGCTTTTTGGAAATCTTAGAACCTACTCCTTTAATAAATATCATCATCCAGTAATTATAACATTGGTGAGGTGATAATATCATGTTACATCCTTAGTAGTCATAGGATAATACAATATAGAGTTCACGAGGCCTGTCATGAATGTTCTTCTGAAGGATACTGATCTCATCTGTAGGAGATCACCCAGTAATATATGTTTTACCTATGTAAATAGGTAAAATTTGCAGGGTAATTTCAATGCCTGCGAAAGTTGACAGTGGCCTACCATAGCTGCATATGGCTGTATGACCTCTAGCATGCATACGGTGTCTAGGAATTAAACATACCTGGATATAAAACATAATGCCATAAAACGTCTTCCTAATGGTATGTATCTTAAAAGAACTTGACATCTTCTGATTATTTGGTGTATTTTCTCTCTCTTAACTTCACGAGCTCCTGGGAATGCTTAAACCAGGTCAACATCTATGGAGATTTTATGCTTAAAGCTTCTGGTTATGCTTAAGTAAATTAAGAAATTGAATAAGGTTACTACAGGATCTTACCTATGTCTGGCAGCTACAATGAAAGTCTACATTTAAATTAATTTGATTTTGGTTAATTTGCCTAAATGCAGTATAATATCAACAAGAGAGTGCTGAAAGAATCTCAAACCTATTGCAATCTGAGTATTATTCAAAACCATAATTTTATAATCCCTACAGAAAAATATTTTTATTTTCAGGGATGTATTTTCAAAGTTTTCTGTAAAAAAACTTATCTTAAAAGAGATCCCTTCATGAATATGCACTTTTTTTTTTTTTTTTTTTAAAGGAGAGGACACAAGCCATATAGTCTATATTACAAATGTTCTCCTGTATGGCATCCATTTCCTAGTTAAGCAAAAAGAAGGACAATCCTAGGGGTTTTTTTAAGGATTTTATTCTTCAGGAAACAGTGTAGGGTAGGGCTCTTCAAGAAATACCATGACATTCACATTAAACCTAAAATAGAATATTGAAAAGTACCTTGGAATTTTTTTAAGTGGATGGACTAAAAGAAAGATGAATTCCAAACTGTTTTGGAAAACTTTATCTGTTACTTCTACTTATCTGCATTACAGGTCTAAGATTGAAGAAACTATATAAATTCTTTCTTCTGTTTTGTTATATTTATGCTCCCTTTTTGTATCCAAAGGTATAATGAAGGGCAGCTTAGTTCATACATAACTCATTTTGCATTCTTTCTTCTAAATCTCAATTATGTTTTCTATACAATACAAAAGCATGATGTAGTAATATAATGAGAAAAGCATTTAACAATTACACAGATGACAAGAAGAAGAAAATAAAATACCTGACGCAATACAAAATTAGTTTTAAAAAAAATACACAATGAAATGCATCCAATTGCATAAAAAATATGCAAACAGAATTTGTTTGAAACACAAAGGGAGATTCAAAAACAGTAGTAATGAATTAATTCAAAATGAGTTATTAAATTGAATAAAAGGCAAGAGATAATCTAATTACTAAGATTGATTTTATACAGTTTCATTCCATTTCCATATAAATGCTTTTGTTTATTTTGTCTCCAAATCCTTTGCACAACTCTGAAAAAAGTAGGACTGCATGAACCTTATTTTTGTCAGTACCGAAGTTCTCATTACCCTGGTAAGAATTTGAATGTATTTTCTTGTAGTTTCTTTAAACACTTTTCTTTTATAGTCTTGGCTTGTGAACACTTTCACTGTAAATAATTTATGTGGAGTAAAAAAAAAGTCAACACATTAGGATGTACAAAACATTTAAGGAAAATAAAAACATAACTGAGTCCAGTCCTCAATACTCCAAACCAGTCTGATAGATTTGTTATACTCATTGATTAAAGAATTATTTGGAATATGCTCAAAGTGTCTGTAAATCTTTGTACAATTGCTACCTGTAGCGCTGCAAATCAATTTTCAAGTTCACATCCACAAGTAGGATAGTTCAGGTTTCATCATAGTCTTTAAGGGGTGTACCCTTAAGCGCTCAGCATCTTACCTCGGGTATTCCTCATGCCTTTAGGTTTACCATCTTATTCAACACTCTACTGTCTATTCCTCATATTTGTCTTCCTGACATTAATCTTTACGACCTTTTCCCCAGCTATTTACATTTGCCTACATTAGAATATTTAGAATATTCTATAATGTAAATTTTAGGATATTCTCCTGTAATAAGTCTACTCTCTTCCTATGAAAGAGAAAGAAATAAAAACCACAACCCAAACTCATTAATTAATAACATATAGACATGCATTAAATTTTACAACCAAATGCATATTACAATTTTTAACAGCTTTTTATATAAGCTCTAATCTTTGTCCTTCCAGTAGTTGTGCTTCTGGGACGCTTCTAAAAACGCCATAGGGAAAAAAGTGTTTCTCTTATTCTCACACGATGATGGCTGGAATCTTTCCACTTGTTATGCTTAATTCTTCTACCATAAAGGAAAATCTGAAAGTATGATCTTTTGTTTTAATCCTCTCTTTTAAGAAGCAAACAATGAAAAGACAATGAAGCAAATAGCCAAAGATCACCCTATTTTCATTTAATACTCTTAAAGTGCTATTCAATAGTTCAGTCCCAAATCAGAGAATGTACGAGACTGGAGATGGCATAACATTACATAGCAAATGGTAGTAGATATATTTTATAGAGCTTTAAGGAATTTTGTAATAAAAATACTTCATAAAATGATTTATCAGTGCCGCAAAATAACAAGGTATTTCCCAGATTTCATGTCAGTACACAGAAAACTCATAAGTTTATGAACACCTACAAAATACCAAGGGTCCTGGCCTTTTTAAACCTCGGTGTGGCAAACAAATGTACTTTGGAATATTTTCCAAAAGATGGTAAAACTCCTTCAGTTAAAAATCTTTTAGGAGTCCTTAAACAATGGATAGTATGAAAAAATAAGATCATATTTTCTTAAGAAGCATCAAATTATTTTGCATTTTGAATTAAAAAAAAAAAAAAAAGTGAATGTAGTTTACTTGAAAAGTAGGAGATACATGGGAATAGCTGATTTTCTGGTCAGTAGCAGTTATTTAAAAAGAAAAGTAGAAAATGTTTTTAATAGATATAAGTGAAAACTGCATCATTGTTAAGAACTACAACTTGTTAAGAACATTCCTTACTTAAAAATAAACATGTGAGATCTATGTGCTGCACCAGATTAGAAACTAATGCATTGTATATATGTGTGGTATTTTCAAAGTCAGCAGGAGTTAAGCTCTTACTTCAGTTAAGTGCTTTTGTAAAACCAGTGCTTGTATGCATCCCTAGATCCATGAGGATGTTAGGAAAAAAAAAAAATAGTGTTTTATATCCTACTATTTAGTTGAGAAAAAAAGGATTGCAAATTTTTTTTTTTAAATAACAAAATTAGGTTGCTTGCGCAATAAAGAATGTCACATTTACCAATAGGTCTCTAATACAGAGCACCCAACCTTTATCAGGATCAAGGAACAAGTTGCAGCTAGGGATGGTCTGTATCGGTCATCGGGTCATTGGGTGGCGAGAAATTGTACATCAT
>JMFS01037362.1:0-13970 GCA_000699545.1 Podiceps cristatus
CGTATGATTTATATATTTATATTTACATAGTATTTACATACTCAGATGGAGTCTTACTGTCTACTAAAAGGTGTGTGACTGATGACACTTGGGGACTGGAGCCTCTGCTTATCCAGTTTAGATTGGGACTAAAGCAAACCTCCTTTATATTTCCTCATCACTCTGCTAGCTCCCTCCCATGACAGCAAGGGGAGAAGGTAAGGGCGTACCAAAATACAGAAGATTCTGAGAGCTGCGCCTGAAGAAGTGCCCAGTGGCCTGTGCTGTGCAGGCATTGGCCCCTCTCTTGAGTAAAGCTTTCACCAAAGTGATGTTCTGGTTCACTGCTGCAATGTGGAGAGCTGTCTGCCCTGTAAGACACAGAAATAAAACCTTGCTTTCCAATTGCAACAGCAACTTCAGGCTGATCAGTAGCCTGCAGTTCACATTTCACTCATGGTAAATTTGAGTTTTTTGGAACTGTATCCATAGTGGCTATATGATTTAGCTTTGAAGTTATCCCTGTGATGTGCAGAAGGTTGGGCTACAGATTTTCCAGAGGTCCCATTCTATTTAAACTTTTATGAATTCATGACATACTACACTCTTCCAGGAAGATCGTGTCTCTCAGACAGGACTATGTTTTCCTTCATGGGGCATGAAGGCCAGGTTAAGACAAAGCTCCCAAAGAAGACTTGCTCTAATCCATCAAGTATTAGAATTTTTATTAGAACTATTATTAGAATTTTTAAAACACCATTATTATTATTTTAGGGGTTGCCAAATTCTGTCTGGCATTTCTGTGTAGTCAATCAGAACCATTCTTTAAAAACCTGTCTCAGAGTCTAGACTCAAAAGCAGTGGCCACATTTACTTTCAATCCCCATTCTTTGTCAACCAAAGAACCATTTTTTTCTCCTTTCAGAGGAGATCAGGTAGAGGTCCCCTTTTTTAAACATGACTAGGGCAGAAAGCAAACTGTGGACTTGCAATCCCACTATAACCAACAGAACCACTTGTGGTTAAGGGTTTGTCAATTACATATTTGCATGTTGGCACATGTGGGTTTAATATAATTTCACCCTCCACAAATGGTCAGGAGCCATTTGTATGTTGGGTTTGCTATGTAACAGTTTAGCATTATATTGAACCAGCAACACTTTCCTAAATGTACAGGTAGTACTTCTTCCCTCCCACTGCAGAGAATCCTGCCCATCCTCATTCCCAGAGATGATACCTTCATAGAGATCTGCTGTCATCCTTTCATTGACAAGCTCAGGAGCTGCTTCCATCAGAGTCACTGCAGCCTCCACGTTATCATACAAGGCAGCTACATGAAGGGCGGTCTCCCCCACTGCACCTAAAGCCAGTAGGAGAAGCATGTGAGCCATCTCGACATTCAACTACATGGGACAAAATCAGAAATGGATTTATTGGGATGGAGAATTGTGGGAGTGCTATGTCCTCCCTTGAGTACTGACAGGTGCTGCCTCATCATAAGACATGGTAACAGCCACATAGCTGCATACTCTTTGTCCTTAACCCCATTGAAATCTGAAAGCTGAACGGAGACTTCAGGTTTTGTAAGTGACAGCAGACTAGGTGTGAAGTGAATGAGCACACAGCCATTCCACTGATCACCTTCCACAGTAAACTACCTCCCTCAGTCCCTCTAGAAAAAAGGCCTGTTCGAGCTGTAAACTTCTCATCTTCACTGTTCCTTTAGGGTTTGATGAGCTCTCCAGGTTAGAAAACTCACTTTGTTGCAAAGCTGATGATATACAGTTAAGTAGTTCGAGTCTGCTAATGCAAATGTTTTAGCAACCTAACAAACATACTACTCCATTCACTGTAGCAGGCTCTTGCCTGCCACAGAAAAGCATTTGTTCCAAATAATCGAGTTACCTCTCTGATAGATATCACATGTTCTGTCAGTGAGAAGTTTCCTAATGGCTGGGAGGTTGTTCTCTTTGGCAGCCTGGAGGAGTGGCGATTCCCAGATCCTGTAGTCAAGAAAAAGCGGTTGATAAGCAATGGTCAAACACATGGTGCCTCTCTCCAGAGCTAGCATGGCCTTTGCTTGTATGTTATTTTCAACATTTTCACTGAAAGACTGGGAATGCGCACCTGCCATCTGAGGTATTTTTTGAATGCCAAAAAAAAAAAAAAAGAACCGGCAACAGTAGACAAATGCAGTGCTAAAAACCCCAGTAGTTCATCACCTCTTGACTTACTGACGCTTAACCATATGGTGGCAGCAGAGGGAAAGATAGGAGAAACAAATAACCAAAATGTTTCCGGTTTATATAGTCCACATTTTGAGGCACCAAAGATAGCGAATGATAGGTCATTTGATACCCCTCTTGCCAGTAGACTAGTTGTCTCAAGAGCCAGAAAAAGCCAGTAGTTTTTTTACACAGCAAAATAAATTAAAAAAGAGACGGCATATGAATTACTTCCATAATGGATGGAAAAAGTACAAACAAGAATTCCCTGTGTTATGGCAACGCTTCCTATAGTATAATTAAAAGAATGAGTTCTGAAATGTTGTTCCTCATCATACACAGTTATGAGGAAAAATTTGAAAGCTTAGCTATACTAATTTTTTCTATGATGCTGAGAAAATTGAGGAAATTGCTGAGAACTAAAACGTATGACTGTACTGGGAAAAGGCATGCCATCAAATAAGTTCCAGATTGAATGGTTCACTTATAGTTGAAAAATGCCCTTGGGTCTTCCATGAGGGTCTGGGACATTTCAGTAGATCCTTTGGAGCTGATGAAGAATTTACAAGTACAATCACCAAACTTCACTACAGCAAGGTCCTTTGATGCAAACAGCAGGTCAAGGGAGGTGATCCTCCCCCTCTACTCAGCTCTGCTAAGGCCATACCTGGAGTCCCGTGTCCAGTTCTAAGACCTTCAGTACAAAGGCATATGGAGATACTGGAGAGAGTTCAGCTAAGGGCCAGAAAGATCATTATGGGACTGGAGCACCTCTCATATGAGGAAAGGCTGACAGAGCTGGAACTGTTTAGCCTGGAGAAGAGAAGGCTCCGAGGGGTTCTTATCAATGTGCATTCATACCTGACGGGAGGGTGCAAAGTGTTACCTGCAATGCCTGCTTGCTCAGCATCCAAATAAGCTTCTCCAGTGCTCAAAATAATGATTTAGCCACACAAAAATCACAAAAAAAAGAAAATAGATCAAAATCTATTAACGGGGTAAATATTTCTGTTATCCTCAAATATTTTCAAATTTATCTTTTAATTCCTAAAAAGTGGCTTGAGGTGTTTATTTTTGGTTTTATACAAATAAAGAATTCTACGTAGCCCAAGTTCAGGTGCTAAAAATTTAAGGGGAAGAGCCTTGAACCCAAAGAAACAGCCTAAGTCTCATTGCTCAGGTCAAGCTGTAATATGGGACATGAAATAAGTATAAGGAACACAGTAGAACAAGAACAAATTCAAGCTGGTATGAACCAGAAGAACATCAGCCCTTGTCTTCCTACCAGCCCCTTTTCCTACAATCTAACAAACACCAATAGACCGGATGTTAGTCACACACACACATGCACACCAAAAAGTGGGACAAATGCATTAGTCAAACCATACACCTGGAGATATATTCAATGCTTTCTCCTTGTGATGTCCCTGATTTCTTCCTTGGATTTTGGTATTATTTACTTACAAGATTTTATAGGGCAAATATTATATAAAGCAATAGGTGTTTTGCATTAAGTGATAACACTGATGTTAGAATACATTATCTGTGAATATAACCCTACTATAGCCCACAAAAAACTCACATCAGAGAAAGACAGAGAATATAAATGGCCCATTGCACAAAAAGTTTTATCAGAACTTGTGCTTATTAGGATAATTATTATTATTAGGATAATTTAACAATAAAAGCATAGGAAAACAGGCAACATAAATTCTGTGGATTACAGAAATATATATTTCTTGCTTTAAAATTATCTTTTATGAACAATAAAATCTTGAAGAAAAAAAATTATTTGATATGCCATTATCTCTGGATTTAATCCACCTGAAATGTGCAAGTTCTACACACTTTTATAACAGTAAGATATTGACACACGTGAGAGAACTTGGGGGATAAAGCAAAACAAAGAGAAGTATCACAATTACACAGATAAATAGGAATCATTTGAGTAAGTATAAACTAATGGGCATGGACTACAAGTAGTAAAAGCATAACTGAACATTATATTTATCATTCCATAAAATAAGTGTTTCCTGTCACCAGCAGCACCCCATAGTACCTGAAGGGAACATATAAACAGGAGGGGAATCAACTTTTTAAAAGGGTAGATAGTGACAGGACAAGGGGGAATGGATTAAAGCTGAAGGAGGGAAGGTTTAAATTAGATATTAGGGGGAAGTTTTTTACAGAGAGAGTGGTGAGGTGCTGGAACAGGCTGCCCAGAGAGGTGGTGGATGCCCCATGCGTGGAGGTGTTCAAGGCCAGGTTGGATGGGGCCCTGGGCAACCTCGTGTAGGTCCAGGCCTGGAGGTTGGTGTCCCTGCCTGTGGCAGGGGGGTTGGAGCTCTATGATCCTTGGGGTCCCTTCCAACCCAGACCATTCTATGATTCTATGATTTATCTAAGTCAATAGAAACTAGACTAGAAAAATGCTGGAGGAACAGAGAAGAGATAAAAACATTCAAAACACAAATAACCATCCTGAACAAACCAGGGAGCCATTGTGAGATATTTTTATGTGTCCTTTAAATTGCTTTGAGAAATACTCCTTCTTTAGCTTACCCATGCATCAGTTGCATTAGTTGCTAATTACAAGATGATTTGATGAGAACATTGCATCTAGGATCAGACAAATAGGCACAAAATTAAGAGGCACTCTGAGAAAAGGGTGTAAGATTCATTATCAGTGAAGCAAGCTTGACATTTCTGCCATTATTTTGGCTGAGAAAGACTCTGTTCTAGAGAATGTAAGTTTTAGAGGCAGGAAGTGGAAAGGAGGTGGGGTTTCAATAGTATAAACAATGCTACAATTAATATGTTGATGCTTTACTGGGTAAGCTTTTATCCCTCAAATGACCTCAGAGATGAGGAATGATTGGGCAAGAGACAATGTGGGTGGACACAAACACAATACCTTTCGCACAAAATTCTCCAAAGCCCTTATAAACAGCTAATTAAATTACAAACCTGCTAAGAGGGAGACACCTAATAACTACCATACTCAGCTTTCAGAAATTTAGGGCAAAATTTTCAAACCTTTCTACTTACTGTACAAACCTCCAACTGGGCTTAAAGAACCAGAGATCCAAGACCAAACAGCAAGCTGGTGAAGAACTGAGAGTGTTCATAAAGGTCATGGCACACTACCTCTGATGCCTCAAAGATCCATGACTTATATGTTTGTACCATGTGCTTTTACTGCCATTTAATTTTCTGTCCCATAATTGGGGAAACATTTTACTCTCATTTAAAACATATAATTATAATTATCAACTCATTTTTATTACATTACAGCAATAAGCTGAGCATATAAATGTCAAGTACTAGGTGATCTAAATTCACTAATAAAAAAAAAAAAAAAGTCACCTGAATCTAGAAACTTCAAAACATTTTAATTTGTTTAAGTTCTGTGTATTTAACTAATTTTCTTCCTGACCCATCAAACACGGCATGATTTTTACATTTTACAACTCTAGTTCCTGTGTGTCAAAGCAGCAGCAGGTAAATCTGTAAGTTTGTCTCTTAACACAGCTGCCTAGAGTAGATGCTTAGTTTTTGTAAAGTACCATTATGTCACTGGATGGAGAGGGTGGCTTTCAGAGAATGATTCAGCAGAGACCTGTTTAGACAGTCAGAGAAGACAATCCAGCACGTCTAAAGCTCCTGTTCTAAATCATACTCTCCATCAGCTATGGCATTAAGGGATACTAAGCTCCTAATTTAGCTCGCTAAAATAGGTCTAGGCAGTACTGATGTTGCCCTATAGGATCAGTTTAGGATAAGCACAGCTACATAGCTAACGAGTAGTTCTGATGGACAATGAAAACCACAACAGTATTTTTACTGAGCTAAGGAACGTAGCTGTGTTGAGGCACTTAGTAAGCCTTGATCATGCCTTGCTATCAATCGATTTCTTTAACAGATTCAATGATATGCTCAGGAAGCTGTGAGTTGTTTTTCAATATAGGTGAGGACAAAATCAGGAACACCCGAAAATCCATTGTGAAACAAAGAGAAGATAGAATGTAGGTCAGTTTCTGACTGAGGGAGTCATGTAAAGTAGTTTTAAACAAGGTTAAGGATATCACAAGCACTTTCTGCTGTACCCTTTTGGATTTACAGCTTCTTAAGCACTTCTTTTGTAGTGCACCCTGCTCATTACACTTAAGAATAGATAAGGAATGCAAGGGCAAATACATAAGTCTTAACTCTGTTCTAAGAAGAAGAATATGGATTTTTTCCTCTTTCTTTCCCTTCTAAGATTCTACTACTTGAATCATTCTCTGTATGGAATTTTTCTATTTGCTCTAGTTGAAGTTTGGCATCTGATAGCTTCATGCTTTATCCCCATAGCTATGTCAGTTACTGAGAGACTAAAGCAATACTTTCTAACTGATCTATATATTCATCAGCAGGATATTATTTCAGCTTTCTTTTCTTTCCCTGTTGTGCTGCTCAGAATATCCATGCTCAACACAGCATCATGAAATTGCCAATGAATTAATCTCCCTTCCTTCTGCTAGTGTGTTTATGTAAATGTGTGCAAGACTTCAGGAGAGCAGAGGAGAGCTGAAAGGAAGCTAACCAGACAGAAAGATCCATGCAATCAACTAACAAAGTGCTAAAGAAGGAGTTAGGAACAAATAGCACAAAGTAAAAAGGAGACAGATAACGGGGGCTTGGACAATCAATGCAGGGACAAGGTCAGAAAATTTGTTTAGCACCGACAGCAAGACTTGGCAAATTAACTGGGACTTCTTGTGCATGTATGTCGAGGCCCCATCAGCTGAGAGTAAACAAAGCTTCTCTGGAAATAAGCTGTGGGAGCACGATGTGCTGATTTAGCTAGGCCAAGAAGTGAGTTGTGAAGGGTGAACCAATCAAGAATTGAAAAACAACTTTTGAGCCTATCACATCTGTTCATGCTATGTTTCCATCTTTATAAAAGCTCTTACTTTAACAATGAAGGAGGATTCCTGTTGAATACACCTGTGGGTCATGTCTGTCTCTACAGAGACAGATGTCCCTTTGGGAAATGTTATACAGTGCAGGATTAAACCAAAGAAATCCCTCACTGTGGATAATGCTGAGATCAACTGCCAATAAGATTCAAAGAACTATTACACATGAAGAAAGAGAATGAACAGCAATTCCAGTGAAGGTGAGAACTACCAAACAGATTTCAGGTATTATCATCACCAGTTGTAGGACAGGAAAAAGCATTGATCTTCTCTTGCAGACTTTCTGTGTGCAGCTAGAGCATACTAATTAAATTAGTAACATTTATCACTGGCTTTCAATAAGATAATAGTAGAATTTAATTCCTGCTTATTACTGTATGTATTCCAGCACCATTAACACTAAACAGAATTCAAGCTGAAGCCACAACACTGCAATTCCACACAACCAAATGACAGGATGAAGTAAGCCTATTGCCTTAAAACAGTTTTTCCACAAAAGCAAAGGTTTTATAAGAATAGTTCCCATACACAAGTCACCACAGAAGGTTTTCCTGTTGTGTTTTTCTATTTGTAGGCAATTAAGAATATGAAAGCAATAAAACTAATTCCAGTCCTCTGCAAAATGTTCATTTTCTTTCTCCTCAAATTCTGAGAGCCTCTGGGGACAAGAAAGGAAAGGAAAGAGTAGGCTAGTAAGAGGGAGAAATGGTCCTGTCTCTCTTTAGGATATTTGCACCATGTAATTTCTGACCAAATAGCAAAAGGCTAATTTGAAAGCTTTGGGAAACATACACACCTAAAATAGAAGGGAACAACTGTGTTCCCATGCAACTCTGATTTCACAGACAATGATACTGTATGCACAACGTGTTGTTATGTAGAGCTTTATAAAGAAACACAGAGATGTTAGTTTTGGGGACCACTGGGTTTGCACCATAGAGATCTAAGAGAAGTTTATGAAGAAGAGGTTATATGCCTAACAGTTTTTCTGTTTTCCTCTATCAGTAGCAACACACAGGATGTTTATGGGCCTCCAACACATCACTAATGAGGATTGTCAAGCAAAGAGGGTTGAATGGCAATCTAATAGCAGCCTATGTGAAAGGGAGCAACAAAAAGAAAGGTGCCAAACCCTTCTCGGTAACAGCAGATGGTAAAACAAGGGGCTACAGCATCAAATGATGATTTTGGAGGTTCAGGTTGAACATTAGGGAAAAAAACTCTTTAGGAGGGTACTACAACACTGTAACAGGTACCTGAAGACAAGGTGGAATCTCTGTCCTGTGAGGCTTTCAAGACTGAGCTAGACAAAGTCAAAGCAATGTGATCTATTGCTGGCAATAATCCAGCTTCAAGCAGGAGGTTAGATAAGGACCTCCAGAGGCCCCTTCCACATCTCTATGATGTAAAAATGTGTATATAATGTTACAAACATAAAAATATGGATATATTTAGACTTTTCTTTTGCACACATCCATTTGGATATTACAGAATCTGCTGAGAATTTATTTTTCAGTTACCTGTGATGTTTTCCATGAACATAATAAAATGCAAACACTCAGCATTCTATGGAGACACTATTATTCCCACTGTCCCTCCCATTCTAAGTGTATTTAAGTCTCACTGCTCTGAAATAGAACAGGCTTTTGTTATTTGGTCAGAAGTTAGATGATATATGTAAGTTCTTTCCTTAAAGATGGATATGTATATTTGTCCCTCTTAAGGTACTATCTTACCTATTTCTATACATAAATGTGTGTATACATATACACATATGTACACAGCCACCATTTTGTCTCCAGAGATGTTCAGAGTTTCAGGAGGAAAGAAAAAACAAATTTTACAAGGGACTGGAAGTAATTTGTTATTTGAGTACTGCAGTGTTTGTGCATGCAGAAATGACAAGGAACAATGAAAAACAGATTCATCTGGATTTCCATGAATACTCCTTCATTCCTGCATATGGAGGGAGCAACCCTGCACAGCAGTAACAAACAGCCTTGATTCAATATTTACATGTGAAGGCACAGGCAATCTTCTTGACAAAGTAAGGTCTATGAGGAGTCAGTACACATAGAATCATAGAATGGTCTGGGCTGGAAGGGACCCCAAGGATCATAGAGTTCCAACCCCCCCTGCCACAGGCAGGGACACCAACCTCCAGGCCTGGATCTACACAAGGTTGCCCATGTTGACACCTGGGCCATGGGGGTCAGAAACACCAGTCTGACCCAGGAAGTGACTGACAACCAGAATGTGGAACAACATTAAGTTCACTTTATCCCACAATGAGAGCAACTTTTAGAGACAGAAAGCAGAATCCTTGGAAAAAAAGCCATCATTTCAACTGACTGCATATATAAGTCACATATACTCTTAATAATAAAAAACCCAAACTCTCATGCATTTTCTTGTGAGCTTTACCAATGAAGCAGAAAAGACAAGAGTATACGCTATTAATTTGTGACTGAAGTCCTGCACTCAGAGTAGTTCAATTGTGACCTAGTAAACCCACCCATGAAAGCAGATAAGATTGGAACTCCAGAAGCATTCCACCTTGAAAGAAGAAATCTGATAGAGAAAAGTGCTCCAGGGTTGTTTAAAGTTTATCTACTGACAGAAAAGCCTAAGGAAAAAGAGTGAGAATCAGCTACAGGGAGAGAGCACCAGAAGAAAGAGAAGACAAGGTGGCTGAAACGCACTGTACCTTTTTTGCTGGAGTAAGTAGATTTCATCCAGATGTTTATCCCAGGATTTTTTGCCGTGCAATTTCTGACTTAGTCCATTCCAGATCCGGAAATAGAAGGGCTTGCTATCCCCAAATAAAGGTACCCCCATAGCAGTTCCCTTTTTCTTTCTTGCCTAGCTGCCTGAAAGTCAGCAATCTCCCCTCCGAAAAAAGTCAGGGAAGGCTCACTAGAGGTCACCACTCCCTCACCCCCAGTCTGTTACTTACAGAGGACACTGTCCGTCAGCTGCATCACCTGGCCAAAGTACATGTAAAAACACAAAATAAAATCACTCGTCCCTAGCAGACCATACCTTGAGCCTCATCAAGTACTTAGTTTCCAAAATAGCCCAACCCAAAGGTGTGTCTGATTTAGAAGTAGATCACCAGCAGCCTTACCCCTCACAAAGACCCTATACAGCACTGAAGAATTCATACAGCATCAATGTCCTAGGCTTCTAGTATTTTGTTTCTGAAGTCTAGAATTTAAAAGTAATGATCCTCCTTATGTATCTGTGAATTCCTCTAGGAAGCAACATCTAAGCAATTTTGAAATAGACAGCTGAACAAGTCAGGCAAAACACCTCTTAGGTGAGTGAACGTGTGAGAACGTGCCCTTAAAAGACACTGCTCTCTGGGAAGGTAGTATAGAGGAGGACACACCTCCCACCCTAACTGTCTGCAAATCCCATTGAAGAAATTATCATTATAGACTCCACCTTCTCTGTGTCAAACAAAATCACTTTACTTCACAAGTTGGAAGAAAAGTTTATGTAGATAAATGTGTAAATCTTGCATATTTCATTTTCTTTTAATGTTCTACAATCTTTCATTGTTTCTTCACATTTATTCCAGAAAAGCTTATTTAGGAAAGGAATGAAAATTTCTATTTAAGAAAAAACTACTTTTTGGTATAGAAAAACATCATCAATGTCATGGGGAGATGTCTGCAAAGCAGTAGACAAAATATCAAAATGAGGACAGGAGACATCCTTCTTGTGAAGAAGCTGGAAGCTACGTGAGGATAAAAAAAGGAAAAAAAAAAAAAAAAAAAAAAAAAAAAAAAAAAAAACCCCTATTTTAAAAAAAAAAAAAAAAAAAAAAAAAAAAAGACAAAAAAGCTCCTAGTTTCTAGTCTTCTTTTCCTAAAGATTTGTCCTAATATTCTTGCATCATGAATCAACAGAAATGTCACTTCATTGTTGCTCCTGCTCTAGTGGAAAAGAATTCTGTTCAGGGTGCCTGGACCTAGGCAGAATGAGTAGGTAAGGGAGAAAAGTGTGTAAAGCAATAGGGCTGAGTCATGTCTTTGAAACTCCTGGTTTATTTAGAGGTTACTTAGACTTACCAAACCAGGTTTCACATCCAAACTTCTGTAAACTCATGATGTATCCTATCCTATAAAAATATAAATTGCCACATAGAAAAAGCAATGCTTTTAGGCAAATATGAGGAATTGTATCCTAAAATGCAAGATTCATTGAATTGTCTGGTTCTAGGAGGAAGTGTTATAAACTGTTATAATGACTAAGAGTTATTACTTTCTACATTGAGAGGTTAGAGTGTAACACCAGCCAGATGTTATGAGCAAAATGTGAGGGGGTTTTTTAACAATATCATTAATGTATCCCTCTTAATATTCTTGAGGGAAGGAAGCAACTCCACTCAAGGCTGAGAAAGATATTTAGAAACTGAAGTGTTAAGTGTCTATGATAGACAAATAACAATCTCTATTTTCCTGGACTGTTCTCCCAAGTGGAGAGTACTTTGTACCATCTCTCAAAGGAGTAAAAGCCCTAGAAGAATGGTATCAGCAGGACAGACAAGCAGTGACACGTTCCTCCCTCTTCTGGGCAGCAGTGCTACTGCCACACAGACAGCAACTCTGAGGTACAAGAAGTTAATAGCAGTCAGGCAGCGGGTGGAGGAGAGAGTTCTCAGCTTGCCATGAAGGCAACAGCTGCAGCAGCCAGGGCAGTTCAAACAACTGCAAACGAGTATCCCAGGTGGACTCCCCACATTGTTGAGGGATGCTCATTACAGCTCTCATCCATTATACCTTCAGATTGCAGTACATATGACTCAATAGTTTTCCTTTACTCACTATAAAGTCTTAATACTGCAAAAGAGTGTTTTCTTGTTGTCCTGGTTTCAGCCAGGACAGAGCTAGTTTTGCCTTCAGCAGCTCCTGTGTTTTGGAGTTGGTATGTGAAAAATGGTGATACTACGCTGCTGTTGTTCATTGCTGCTGAATGATCAAGGATGTTTTGCAGTTTCCCAAGCTTTGCTAATGTGCAGGTACAAAAACCTAGGAGGGCTACAGCCAGAATAGTTGATCTAAACTGGCCAAAGAGAGTATTCCATACCATAGACGCCATGCCTGGCATAAGTGAGGGTCAGCATTTGCCCCCTCTCTCTGGTTCTTTGATCAGTTTGGTTTCTGTTCATGTTCCCTTCTTGTTATCTTATTTTTTGTTTTATTTCATTCGAGCCTGTTTGTTTGTTCCCTTGTGCTCTCTCTGGAACTTGCTGTTCTGGGAGAGCTGCAGGGGCTGCTCCCTGCTCCCTGACTGCTGCTTGGGGACGGGCTGTATTGGTCCTCAGGTGGTGAGAAATTGTGCATTGTTCATTTTATATATCCTATTATCCTTATAAGCTATTATTATAATTAATATATTTTTATCTTTCCCTTTGCTGTCCTGCTAAAGTTTTTTTATCTCAACTCATGAGCTCTCTCTCTCCAATTCTCCTCCTCACCCCACCAGGGAGGAGGGGCATGACCGAGCAGCTGCTTGGTCCGGTTACCATTTGGGGTTAAACCACGTCACTGATAATTCATGATAGAGGTCATATTCAAAGGTAATAGAATACAGAGATGAAAGATGGATGAAATATGTAAGAATATTGCATGGACCAATGTCTCTTTAAGCAGATCATGGCCATACCTCTTAAGCACTGCTGAATTTCCAGTCTAGCAGGAGCATATAAACAGTTTTTCAAAAACTAAGGATCTGATAAGGTCTAGCAATTGATGAGTAGAGTTTAAGTCTGTTCAGTTTTGGTGTATGTGGTTTCCCACATACCTGATATCTGCTTTTAGCTCTTTGTATCCTTTTCCGTGCTTCCTGAACCTTATTCTGATTCTGGCTCCTAGCCCTTATTCTCAAGGCCTACCTTTATCTCCTTCTAGCTCTACCTGTTCTTTGTTCCAGGCTCCTACTGCAAATAGGGTTTTTATCCTGGCTGCCATGATTGAAGACCTCGGACGGAGTCAGCAAAACATCATCGGACTTGGAGGGGTGGTAGCTACTTTCTTCTCTTCTTTTCCAACTTTATCTTCTTTTTTCCCCTTATCCCTCTCCCCTTTTCCCTTCCCCTTCCCTTTGCCTTTCCCCACCTTTTCTCCTCTGTGGAAAATAAAGTTAAAAGGTTGTACAATATTTGACTGGTTTTAGCTTCTTAATCTTGCCCCTGGGATCGTAACGAAACCCTCCCACGATTGGATTGGTACACACCCTTTCTTGGTGTATGTCTTGACTTCTCTTGTTTCTGACTTGGGCTGATTCTGACTGACTTGCATCCTGGAATCTCTTGATTCCAGCTTGGCCCTACTTAGCAAATATGACAGCTGGTGTCAAAATCTCCTTACACACAATTTCCCTCCTATGTCCATAGGCCATGAGTAGCAATGTAAGCATGAAGAAATGCAAAGCATGACCTGTCCAAATGTGTTTGTTCTTCACACCACAGTATCTAACAACACAAAATTAGGAGCAGACTAGCAATGATAGGACAATGTTGGTTCTGTGCAGTTCAGTCACCCCATAGTTCTAGGGAATCTATCAATATTGCATATGACAGTTAGGACGTGCTGCCCCTTGGAAAGCTATAGAAATTGTGTAAGTAAGCCGATATACGGAAATACTTCAGCAATAACCAAGGAATTCCTATTTTTACATACCTGGTACAAGGGAACAAGAAAGCCACTTTTGCCATCAGGAATTATGATCTTGCCAGAGACACTACTCTGCACTTCTTTATAGTGCATTGCATTTCATAGAATCATAGAAAGGTCTG
>JMFS01037363.1:0-20423 GCA_000699545.1 Podiceps cristatus
ATATTACATACTTATATATCCTATATATTCTTATATATATATATCTAAGTCTCCTATTTGTCTCTCAGGTTATGGCAATGGGCTGCAAAAGGCATTTTCTTTCCTGCACCAACTGATTGGCTCAGAACTTCAGTCCACATTGGTTCAGTCAGTTTTTGAGTGCTCACATCTGCACTTTCATGTATACAAAAATAGCCAGATACACTGTGAACACCAGACTTCGTTTTCTACTGAGCTGTTCAAATGGGATTTAAAGGTCCCTTCCAACCCAGACCTTTCTATGATTCTATGATGGGCAGATTTTTTCTCTAGCCCAATTAGCTGAGGACTAGCAAATTCTACAGCAATGAGGAAAGAAACGTTCCCCACCTAGCTTTAGGTATTAGAAAGGTAGGTGTACAAATCAGCTAGTCTATCCTGTTAGTGGAGAAACACTGATACTTCCAGAGAATGGGTCATTTGGCTATTCTTGTGCGCCTATTTTAGTGTGAAATGAGTCAATCACTGAAGATGTTTATTTCTTTCTCTTGACTACAAAGGGAGCCTCAGGAGACTTATACAGATGTACATGTCTGACTGCTAGGGATCTGTTTTGAGGTAGATGATTCTGATTCCCTGGTCCTAATGATGTTCTTTATCAGCAACAAATTCTGCAAATTCTGGTACAATGGGCACTGCTCTGAATACTGCACACCAACAGTATTTAAAACCAGAAGTGGGCAGATGAGTGAAATTGAGAGGAGCCTTCTAGGCCATGTCTGGAGGGATGATTGCATTGCTGAGAACAGTCAGTTTTATTGCCATCAAGGAAAAACTGAAGTTGTTTGCCTTTTCCCTTTACTTTTGCAGATAAGGTGCCTTGCATTCCTCTTTTGGCAGCCCTGACAGCGAACAACTGCTGTGAAGCCTTATGTATTGGAACAGCTCCCACATCTGGACATGGCTTTTTTATTATTTATCTAATTACTCACATAATCCCTGAAAGGTTTCAAAATGGTGTTGGGATAAAGCCAGAACTGGTTGGAGGGATCTGTGAGTTTCACTGAAAAGAGATTTAACTGCCAAAGGTCTTGGGTCACATCTGATGACAGAAAGACAGGAATTATTTGAGTATGAAAGGCTATTTGAGTATGAAAGACCCGTCCTGATACAGTTCACACTCACAAGAAGCACCTGAAAGACTCTGTTTTCTTTCCAGTGTGGTATGAAAGCAGATGCTGGGGCCTCTGGTCTTTTTATGAAATGGCACCTGTGAAACTGAGCTTAAATTGACAGGGTGGGACACCACTGTATGAACCAATCTTTCAAAATCCAGGTCTTCCTCTGAATGTCTTCTGGAGACTGTTGCTTTGCTGGCCCTGCCTAGTGGCATGTGTAGGACAGCTTCTGGGATCCCATCCTGTGTTTATATGTAGCCTTTAATCTGGAAATCTGGACCTGCACTTAATATTTAATTCATTTGCTCCTGTTCTCCTCCAGATTGGGTCTGTGAGGAAAAAAAAAAAGACACCTTCTTATCCCCAAAACAGCCTCTTCAAGTCTATTCACAGCCTACAAGGGTGTACTGGATCTGGCTTCTTCATAGCAGCCTGTATGGTGCTGTGTTTTAGATTTGTGACTAAAAGAGTCTTGATAGCACACCAATGCTTTAGCTGTTGCTGAAGAGTGCTTGCACAGCATTGAGGCCTTCTTGGTTGCTCACTCTGTCCCTAAACCCAGGTAGCAGACTGGGGGTGGGCAAGAGGCTGGGAGAGGACACAGCTGGGACAAATGACCCAAACTGACCAACATCATGCTCAGCAATAAAAACTAGGGAGTTATCTGGAAGTGTAGCCTTTGCTCAGAGATTGTCTGGTCATCAGTCTTCTGGTGGGAGCTGGTGAATCTTTGCATCACTTGTTTGGGGTTTGGGTTTTTTTGGTGTTTGTGTTTGTTTTTTTTTTTTCCCCTTCTCTTTCCTCAACTGTCTTTATCTTTTCCCAGGAGTTTTTCTCACTTTTGCTTTTCCAAGTCTCTCCCTCATCCTGCTGGAGAGGGATCTAGAGTTTCCACAGTGGAAAGCTGGGTGCAGGCTATTAACCAGTGTCTATTTCCTGGCTTCCAGATAAAAATAAAAGTAACAGTGTTCAATATTTGTTCCTTTTAATATTCAGGATCAATGTTCAGAAATATTGCCTGGTAAAGGAAGCTATCTGGCTATAACATTTACAACATCAGAATATATACCTTCTGGCCAATAATGCACTGGGGAGTGTGATGGGTATCAAAGGTTCTAAGAACAGCTTGATATAGGGTAACCCTTACACAATTATATATGTACCACAAACAAAGTGCAACCACATCCAGCTTCTGAAAAGGACAGCTTTAGCCTTGAGCCCCAGGCAGTGGGATGTTGTACCATGAGTTGAGACACAAGGATACGTAATCAAATTTCTAGCATCAATGCCCTTAATAACATGCTTTAACTTTTGGGCAGCCCTGAAGTGGTCAGGCAGTTGGACTTGGTGATCATTGTAGGTCCCTTCCAACTGAAAATCTATTCTATTCTATTCTATTCTATTCTATTCTATTCTATTCTGTTCACCAACTGTGCAAGTTCCAACCTCTTTCAAAATTCCTCTGGGGTATCTGCTTCAGTCAAGCATTTTGCAAAGGCTGGATAACATTTGTACATACACCTTAAGATATCCAGCATTTGAATCTTTTCAAATTGGAACACAACTATGTGTTTGATATGCTTTAGTGAGGAAAGAAATAGGCAGAGAAGGCTGGCTGGCTACAGCAGGTTTTGGTGGGGAAAGGTCTTCCTGATCTCATGAAGACTGTAGATAAAACTACAAAATTATCATTAGGACCTCTTTAGATAGGCCAAATTTCCCATCTTTCCTTAGTCTTTACAAGGACAAAGCTTTTCTACCCCTTCTCTTTATTAGGTGGAGGCTGGGAGGTGATTGGGAGAAACAAGACATGCAAAAGCAGTGTGCTGCCGCAGCCTCCCCTTTCTGCTGCTGTGGAGGGCAGCCTCTGGGCAGACAAATGCAAAAGGCTCTACAGCTGATGAAGCCCGGTAATCTGCCAGCAATCCTAGAGAATGTCACGTTTCCTTTGGGTTTTTGACAGATTGAGGTCATGGAAGAGGAGACCATGTCAGAGGTTTTATTCATTATTTTTTCCTCCATTGTAGACTGGATATTAAGGGGGCTCTATGCCAAGTAGGATGCCCAAAAAAGCAACCCAAACATTAGGCATTATTAAAAAAGGAATAGAGAGAAAAAGGGCACATCTTTACACCACCATACAAGCCTATGGTGGACCTTTTGCTGGAATTCTCTATGAAACTGTGATCCCAAAAGGAAGGAGTAGACTTTGAAAAGCCTTAGAATAAGGCATTTAGGATGACTTAAAATCTGGAAGGACTGGTTAAATGGACTAGGTCTCTCTGGGCTGGAAAAGATATGAATGAAGTGGCTATAGCAGACATCTGTGAAAGTGGGAAGGGTTTGAAGAAGGTAAGAACGGAATGACTGTTCATATTCTCTTCCTGTATAGAGCTATAGAGCAGTAAAATAGCAATTGGCGGGTTTTAAACAGGCAAAAGAAGGTGGTTCTTCACACGCTATGCCCTTGAGCTGTGGAACGCCATTTTGCAAGATGTGTCCAAAAAGTAACCAGCCAAATTTATGGCAGAAAAATCCATTGAGGGTACTCAAACACAAAGGTACAACCAATGGCTTGGGAATCATGGGAGACTGGAGTGGTCTGAAAGCATATTGCTCTGTGGTTGCCATGCTTTTATTCTGTTCCTTGGGAATTCATTTTTAAGCCACTGTTGGACAGGATTCTGGGCTGGCTTGACTATTGTCATGATCCAGTACATCCATCCTCGGGTTCCTATGTCTTGACATTATAATGTGACATTTTACTGAAAATTTTCATTAAGCAGGTTAGCAGAGTAGCCTATGGAAATCATCTTGCCTGTTCTGCTGTGAATAACAACATCTCAGCTACTAAACTCTTACTACTTTCAGATAGGATTTTCCTTAGTGCCTTGTAGAAAATGACAATAACAACCTCTGCCTTATTTCTGGCAGTAATTTGACAAAAGATCTGCCATGATCAGCAGGTACTAAGGTTCAGTGATAACTTAGCATTCAACAATTTGTGTAACAAACACCCACATTTGTAACATGCTACACAGGTAGTACTAGAGATATAAGATACTAACCACATCATTAGTTTTCAGATCACAGAAAAGATATTTGACTAGTTTGATCAAAAGCTTAGTTAAATATTTGTGTATGAACTCACTGGACCCAAAACATCACTCAGCTGTAAAGGATGAAGCCAATGAAGTTCAGCAGTCATTTGCAATGCATAGCAAATTGCTTGTTTAGTCTCCAAAGGGGCAAGGAAATTTAGCTGATAACAGCCTTCCTGTGATTTGTACCATAACTCCACCAAGAGTAATTCACTGTTACTGCTGTAATCCATCATCTTTGAATAAAGCCAAGATGCTTAGCTCTAAACTGTGGTCAGCATTAAGAAAGAACAGGTGCTTCCTCAAGCCAGGCAGAAAAAAATCAGGAAATAGGAAAAGTCTGTCCCAGTGCTATACACAATAAAGAGAGGCACAGAAGCGAAGGCTGTCAAATTGCAAAGAAGGTGGCTGAGCTTAGTAGGGCTCCTGAGATTGGTGCTCCCAGCTGGCTGCATGGGCAGTGGAGATCCTGAACCAGCTGCAGAACCACCATGGTGTTCAGACCCTTGGAGATAAAGTCAAAGGGCAACTTTATCAATCAGATGTCCACAACTGACATCGTCATCAAGGGCAGAGTGCCTACCCTGCCTTTCCAAAGGATGAGCAAGGAATCAGCAGCACAAACACGACCTGAACACAGAGCTGCTGAAATGCAGGCTAGGGCCTTAACTATAGGCATTCAGCAACTTTTTAAAGTTGCTTATCACCATCACAAAAGATAATGGAAACATGTAACTTGCTGATAGTTTATATGTACTGAAAACAGTGCATATCATAAAGAATAATGATGATGGAAAAATACCCCAAATGACAATTTAAAATTCAAGAAAAATTCAACAATCATGAACTAACAAAATCTTTGGCTATGCTTGTTGATATCAAGTAACTACAACGATAAGGAAAACAAATGAGAAATCATGCATTTAAAACATGAAGCAAAACGTAACTGATGCTAATGCCAAGTAATATAATGTACGCCTTCACTATGCTTTTCAGTCCTGCCAGAGACAGGAGCACAGAAGTAACAGAGTGGTTTGGGAAGTTAAAGGAGAAAATTAAAGAAACAATAACAGCCCTAAGAAATCACCCCACCACAGTGGTGCAGCCCATGCTGGACTTTTCTAGTAGGAGGATGGTAGTAGATGATGATTCTTTACTGTGGTGACACCATGTCCCTTTTGAGTGGGTAGAAAGTCAGGCTATAGCAATTTCTTCAATATCATGCAAGAAACCTCTAGTGTGATACACCACCAATGTCTGTGGAAGAACACACTATTGGCTGTTCTTCTCATCAGCCTAGTCTTCCAGACAAGTTCCCACAGATGAATTTACATGTTTTCTTACCATTTGGGAGGCTTCAGTTTTTGAATGGAGAAAATTCCAGAAACCAGCAGTATTTTAACTTCAAGTTTACAGGTATTTGCATCTGTCAGTCAGGCTTTTCTCCTAACCATGCCAAAATACAGGAAGTGTAGTAAAAGCATAAATCCTGTCTCCTGACTCTAAATGCTAACCGAGGAAACGTAGAACAACTTTGGAAAGAAAGACTCTGTCAGAAAATGGAAGAAAGTGAGCAAAGTGTATTTTATATACTGCCAGTCCAAGAGAAGTGCAGAGAGCCCAGGACAGGGTGAAGTGCACTGCCTGGGAGGGACCTTTCTCTGTAGAAGTCAGTGCCAAACTGGTGAGTATGCAGTGGGGCTGAAGAGTACAAAGACAGAGACAGGTGAGACGGAGGACCAGTGGCTGTCTTGGCTAAAGACCTCAAGTCATTCCCTATGACTTGACAGCCTACAGCAGTCGCATGGTGACAGAGGGAAAAGGAGAATTTGCAGGGTTGAGGGGAAGTTTCTGGGATGTATTTTCTACTCATCACAGTGGAAGCCAGTTGTGAAATTCTCTGGCAGTGAATGGTGAACTGACCTTTCATGACCTGCATCCCATGAAAAATAAGAATTTGCATGAACTCACAAGCAGACCTGGGTAGCAGATAACCAGACAGTGCTTTCCTGGAAAGACACAAGCAGCAATGGCTTGGAAGGTAACATAAAAGATGAAGTTCTCAATGAACCAAAGCTAGAGTTCACTCAATTAAAGCCAAATATGTGTGTACTTCATGATGAAGTGAGATTTTCTAAGCTAATCGCTGTATCTGAGTTTCATTCAATGTTTAATAGTGATTGGTTCAGAGTCCACAGGGACCATTCTCTTCTGTGGCAGCCTGGATTCAGGTCTTGATTCTTTCACCCTATCCCACAAGCAAAGCATATAACAAGCTCTTCCAGTCCTCCCCCACTACAGGTTTCATATGTGGGACCACTGGGTGAACAACGTCCAGGTAAAACCTCTTCTGCTGCAGGACTCACCCCAGCCTTCCTTACGTGTTAGAGGTGGCTCAACCCGTCCTCCCAGCCATCATCTTCTCCTGCACGTATCACCTCCACTGGAAATGATGGTGCCTAATGCATTCTCTCTCATAATCATGAAAGATGTCTCCTATCCTTTAGCTTAAAGTCATTTGGAATAGTAGAAGTGGAGAATATCAACTAAGATTTACTTTCCCCCTTGAGAGGTGTGAAACATATGACATTTCAAAGAGAAACTGTCAACACCAAAAAAAAGAAAATCTGGGTACATACCCCCTACCTTCTTCCTGTGTGACTGTCAAATAGAGTTATTAGCTGAAGTAAAGTTCCTAGTAGTGCTAAGGCAAAAGATGCACAGTGATCCGCATGTGGTACAGTACAATACATTCTGTTAGTATCCAATAGCTCAGATGATACAGCTGCTGGAAGCAAAACAAAGTATAAATTAGAGAACATTGCACAGCCTATCTGATATTTCACAAGGACTTGGCAAGAAGAACATTTAATTTATCAGCACAAATGGCTTGGTTAAATGTTTCTTAATGAACTCTGTTAATCCAGGCATCAGTTGAAAGGGTCCAACATCAGACTTTCTAAATAGCTGCCATTGAAAATGAAGAGTGAACTTCCATGACCTCTTTCAATGTACCTTTCAATGTACTATGTCCTTTTTCATTGTACCTGTCAATGTAAGGTACATTGACTCTTCAGACTAAAAGCTATTAAGGAAGGACTATTATTGGCAGGGGAGGGGAACCTCCATCCATGCCATTCCTACCAGTTTGATGCCAGTGCCAGCAATAGATGCCCAGAACCTGGAGAAGGATCACGGGCCAGCAGGAGAGCAGCTGAAGTGCAGCACAAAGGAATTTCAGCCACTCTATCCAGTAAGTCAGCTGGGGATGCACTGATCTTGAGCTTGAAGGAAGTGATGCTTGAATATTCACCAGCTCTCTTGGACGAAAAAAAAACCTTAACTTCTAGAGCCCTAACCCATGGGATTCCTCTTTGTTGGCAGCATGGGCAGTGGGATTGAGTGCACCCTCAGCAAGTTTGCCAACACTACCAAGATGTGTAGTGTGGTTGACATGGGGGAGGGAAGGTAGCTAGGGTGAGAGGACAGGGATACAGTATTTTGTAAAGGTGTAAGGTGTAACTTGGGGTGATGGTTGATGAGAAGCTCAACATGACCCAGCAATGTGCGCTCACAGCCCAGGAAGCCAACCATATCCTGGGCTGCACCAAAAGAAGTGTGACCAATATGTTGAGGGAGGTGATTTTCCTCCTCTGCTCCGCTCTTGTGAGAGCCCATGTGGAGTACCGCATCCAACTCTGGGGCCCGCAGCACAAGAAGGACATGGACCTGTTGGAGCGAGTCTAGGGGAGGGCCACAATGCTGATCAGAGGGCTGGAGCACCTCTCCAGTCAGAAGCAAATTCTGGTTTTGTATTCTAGTTTTCATCCAAATCCACCAACAATTTTTTGAAAAGAAACAAACCAACACCGTTTGTTATCACAGTTGTGTTTCAGTAGGCAAAATTACCCAGTTTTATTCCCAAAGGTCATATACATTTACATTAACATTAGAAAAGCTTTTTAAAAGTGAACAGAAGCAAAGTCCTTGCAGTACTGTCATGGAGGTAGTTTATCGGAGGTGGCTGGGTTCCTGCCTGCCACTGATACATTCTCTGTACATGCTGAACAAGAGCCAGCAGTGTGCCCAGGTAGCCAAGAAGGCCAACAGCATCCTGGCCTGCATCAGGAATAGTATAACCAGCAGGGCTAGAGAAATGGTTGTCCCGCTGTACTCGGCACTGGTGAGGCCGCACCTCGAGTGCTGGGTTCAGTTTTGGGCACCGCAGTATAGGAAAGACATTTTGGTGCTGGAGAGGGTCCAAAGGAGGGCAACGAGGGAAAACAAGTCCTATGGGCATGGGTCTCTTTTCCCCAGTAACAGGCAAGAGCACAAGAGGAAATGGCCTCCAGTTACACCAGGGGAGGTTTAGATTGGATATTAGGAACCATTTCTTTACTGAAAGGGTTGTCAGGCACTGGAACAGGCTGCCAGGGGAGGCGGGTGAGTCACCATCCCTGGAGGGATTTAGAAGCCGGGTAGATGAGGTGCTTAGGGACGTGGTTTAGTAGTGGTCAGGCACGGTTGGACTCAATGATCTTGAAGGTCCTTTCCAACCAAGGGGTTCTATGATTCCTTGCCAGAGAAGAAATAGTGTGGAAACACTATTTCCAGTGTTTGGAAATAGTGTCATTATTAAACAGCACATTGAAAAGCTGGTAGGTGCCCTGTGACAAAAAACAAAACAAACCAAAACCAAACAAAGAAACAAAATAAACCAAAACCAAAAACAACCACTGGGTGAATCCTGTGTATTAACCGATATTGTGCTACTTTGAGAAATAAACAACTGCTGCTGCTTGGCTAGTTTGTTAATAATTTGTGATCAGAATGGGAGGATGCAGGAGAGAGAATGTCCTTTTGCTTTTTGGTTCCACCAGTGATTGTGTAAGGTGTTTAGGCTCCTCTGTGTGCTATGAGAACCCAGTGCCCTCTCCTGGCTGGTACTGGCCATGCTGGAATTTTCATCTGCCCTAATCAAGGATTTGCAGAGGTCCAACATCTTGCTTTTTCCATCTTTGGGGTTTTTTTGGTGGTTTGGTTTGGTTTAGTTTGGGGTTTTTTTTAATGCCAGTTAATGCCAGTATCACCATACCATCCAGTCTCCTTGAAAGAAGTTGGGCTCCTATCTATTCCTCTTTTAGCCTCAAACTCATAAACCATCTCCCCCCATTTGTCTTGCTTGGAGAAATAAAGATCGTTCCCTTCTGATGGCTGGACTTGGGGGGGATCACCAGAGTCCAACACATTGCCAGCAGGCTGTGGGAGATCAGGGTCTAACTCTAAAACCATGTCATAAATATGGCTGAAGGAATCCTCCTCTGGGGCTTTGCTCCCAAAGTAAGCAGAGTCGTAGTCCTGCCCGTCAACATGAGAAGGCACTGCTGCAAGGCTGGCAGCCTCTGATTCCCTTTGGAGAGAGGAGAGAAAAAGTGATGCTTAACCACATCCCGCTGCTGAGGTGCGATTACACCAAATGCTGACCCATTCTGCTGGACTCACGGCTGGCTCTTGTCATTATTCAGGAGCATTTGGCATCAGCAACTACCATCTACCTGCTCTTAGCAAGAGGCACCACATGAGTTCCCCTCAGTTCGGACAGCCGCGGGATGCTCTGGAACTAGCGTGTGCCACGTGGTGCCTCAGTGTTGTTCCAGCAGCAGCAAGCTGCTGGGCTGCAGTGAGTGTCACACACAGCACGCAGTAGGTAATGTGCAGCTGTGCTAATTTCACTGCAGCAGCCCTACATGCTGCCTTTTAGTTCAGGGCTTCCTTTTTAAGATCAGAGGTGTTCTGCTGTAGGCAAGTCTCTATGTCTGCTTTCCATACCCTGCACTCAAATTTCAGAAGGTATTTTCCATGAAAAGCACAAATAGACTCAAGCAAATATCTTTATTGCTGTCCATTAGGTTAAAGACTTCCTCAAGAAGGCAACTCTGCAGGACTGTCTCATGACCGTGCCTTAGAAAATACATGCTGAAATTTACCATATTTCAGCATTTAAAAACTTTTAATGAAAACACTTGTGGCATATCTGCAACAGACAGCAGACCTCCCTCCTGCAAAAAAGTAATGGCCGAATTCCCCATGATGCTGCTGAGATTGGGGTTTGTCCTGCGGAGAGAAGTGATTTCCCCTTTGGAGCTCTGTGTTCTGCAGTGACTCTGTGAGCTAGCAAGTGGAGGAGGCTGGGACCTGTTTTTCTGATGCTTTTTTTCACTGGGGTTGTGCATGTGGGGGGCACAAACCTCCCACCACACTGGGCCCACTCCACCTAGACCTACGTGGTGGTCTGCACAAGCCAGGCTCCTCGCCTGCTGCTCTCCTGCTGTAACACAGAGTATTGTGAGACAGCATAGCAATGCCTCAGGTACCACGAGTCTGTTCTACTGCAAGCAATCACCACAGCAATATATAGCTCTGTGCTGGCTCATTTATCCTCCTCAGACATAGTGTGTGGTGCAGAAGACTCTTGGGTCTTGATTAGACAACAAAGAATTTGTCTAACTGTTCTAAACCAGCCCTACCCAAGACTTCTCTACCTCCCCCAAAAATGCCAGCCAAAGCATAAAAAGGGACTTACATAAAATTGTCTCCTCTTTCTTCCTCACTTGCTCCACCCACACAAATTAGTTCTTTAGCAACACAACTATTCCAGGAAAAAAAATCATCAGTGTTGACCTTAATTGAGGCTGTGAGCGAAAGGTTGTGAGACTTCCCGGGGTTAAGAGCAAACTCTATGGATATTACTAATCACTCACCAGTGGGAATGAATGTCCAGTTACACAGCTATGCAAAAAAAAAAGGAGTGCAAGTGAATATTATTACCTGACTGCTTGTATTTCCTGTTTGATCATCCCTAATATGGCAGAAAATGCAGGTCTTCTGGTGGGGTTGTGATTCCAGCAAGCTTTCATGCACCCAATCAGTCTGGCGAGGTTTGGAAACCCAAAATCACCAGGAATACTTCCTAACTCCGTGAATTTTAGAACCTGTTTTTATTTATCCAGACAACAAAACCAATGTTGCATTAGCTTTCTGGATGTGCAACTTTGCCCCACAACAAACTTCCTAGCAATAAAAATGGTCGAGCTTGCACTGAATTGCATAATAACTGCATAACAAACATTAATTTTTACGTGTTAATTGAAGGTAGGAATAAATAGTTCTTTGAAAAGAGTTTTTTATGGCTATAGTGTAAATTCTTTATCAATGTCTTTAAGTTTTAACTGCAGCCTTTTATTACTGAAGGCATTAAACTCTGCTGCTTCTCTCTGCAGAGTGCATCTCCAAAAGGTTCCAGGAGCCTAACAGCATTGGTACTCAGCCATGATGCCCAGTCAACAGGTTCAAAAGTCACTGTGGTGGAAGAAGGGACCAGGATGCTGACAAACTGCTGGGCAGACAGACAGCACAGCACAATCAAATAGGTCCCTGGCCCTCAGGACCAAGGTAAATGCCTAAGCAGGGAAGGAGAGATTTCCATGAAGCCTGAACACAGCTTTCATATGGTAAAATGTAGAAGAAGAGAAGAACAGATTATAGGTAAAACACACTTTACTCTCCAAGAAGGGAGTCCCATGACCAGCATTGCAGGTGCTACACTCAGAACATAGTGGAATGTTTCTCAGTCCAAATATTGACTGAATTAAGGAGAAAATAATGACCCTCTGAAAAATGGCAACATCCACACTTGGGGTGGTGCTTGCTTTCCACCCATGAAAGAGAAAAACTAGAAAATGGGTCTTCCCATCCCTAGCAAAGTCAGTTATAGAGAGAGGGATACTGAGTTTCCCCCCCAAAACACCCTTACCATCCTTACCTCCCTGCTGTTCAGTGAGTGGAAAGGTTTCAGTGGCTTGTACACATGCAGGTTGGTCAACTGTGCCGTTAAAGCTTCCCATATCATAATCCCAAAACTAAAGACATCTGATGCTCGGGAATAGAGCCCATCATTTCTCACTTCTGGGGAAGCCCTATTGAAACAATGAACAGGTTATTAGTCTAACATGTTTCTCTATACTACAGAGCTGGGGGACAAGGTGAAGCAGAGTGGTCCATGCTTTTCACTGTGGATCCAGAGATTTGAGTTCACACTTTGTATTACTGGCTATGGCTAAGTGTCTAAGTAAGAGAAGAGAAGTGGGGTGACAATGGTGCATCACAGGACATATATCTAAACCATGAAGAGAAAGGAAGCACATGGCATAGCAGCATTTTTTTCCATATTCAGAGTTATGGGAGAATTCAATTTTTGCTAGAATGTCTAATTTTTCTGCTGGATAAAAAGCTATAAGACCATTTCTCTGAAGCAAAGATACGACCATGTTTGGACAGGTATGAGGTGGAATATGGAAAACACAACTTTAAGAGAAAACCCTCAGCATTTTCCTCATTTTCATAGGTAAGAAGCATGTGGATATTATGAAATAAGATGGTGGCTAAAGCTATGGATGGATAAGGTAGAGTTTCTGGTAGGAAAATGGGCAGAAAAGAGAGGGGAAGTAAAACATAACAACATACTTACCATTTGGCTGCATCAGCTGGCATAACTTTGCGCACGTAAGGCTCAAAGAGGTTGTCATCTGGCCCTGGATGTGGCAGACAGACTGCTCTTCCCCAGCGACCGACTTTTGCCATCACCTTTCAAGAGACAAGGGAAAAAGAGGGGGGATTTAAATCCACAGCATTTATCCCCTTTTCAGCAAAAACAGCAAAAATTCAGTAGTCGTAACAGTGCAGGGCTTGCTGGGTAGTTTATCTGTGTCCTGTCAATGGTGACCAGCATCACTGCTTCCCAGTTCAGGGACGAGTAATGATGGATTGACCTGTTTTGACACTCATGTAAGCTAACCTTTCAGACATTAAGATAGTCAGTACAAGCTTTTTATGTAGCCTGTCTCACAAGACAGAGCTGAAGCACCTCTAGAAAACAATTAGACACCTCTTCCACAGAAATCTACCTTGGCATACAATGAATCTCTGTCTGGGGTGATTGCATTACCACCTGATTAAGAAAAAAAGCAACTGAAGTTTTTGCAGACCTCCCTGTTCTAATGTAACTAAAAATGCATCCTTCAACGTGTGACAAACCATCTATGACTGTAGTGCTGTGCTCTTTAGCCTCCATCTGTGTATACTTTCCTGCTCATTTGCCAAGGGCTCTCTTTGTACAGGGGTCTACCTGGGTGGAAGTGGATAGTGGTTACAGGCAACAGCAGTCCAAGCAGAGTTAGGGAATAATCTGAAACAAGACTGAATGAGTAGAAAGAACAAATACCTGTGGGCAACTCTGACCAGAGTTAATGTAAATGTAACTGCACTGTAGGTCGCAGTGTATGATCCTCCTGGAATGAAGATATGCCAATGCAGAAGCAACCTGCTCCAGACAAGCGAGAAGTTTGACATCATCCATGCTAGGACTTGCAGCAACTTCTATTAGGGACTTCAGGTTGCCATCAAGAGGCTTGGAGATCTGCAAAAGGGATACATGAGGAAAGTATGGAGAACAGTCAAACGGCAAATACTAGCAAGTTATCACAAACAAAGCAGAGCTCTGCCTCCGTATGTGCCCCTCACAGCAGTTTCCCATCTGCCAGAATGAATAGCAAGATGCTGTAGTTTGCTCCGGATCTATGTGGTTTGCCTACTTTGTGCACAGGCGTGATGTGCAGAGGTTCCTGTGCTAGCGCTGAGTGAGCAGTGGGCAGAGCCCAAAGCTCTGCAAGCCAGGGGAACACACCCAGGTCAGCACACAACTAACTTGTCTGGATTCAGGAGAATGTGTTTAGTGTGGCATAGTGGGGATGATATTTCACACTTACCTGATGGGATTTCAAAACAGCACCCTCCCCAGACACTGCAAACAGTAGTACAGCAACGACAGGTATATAATATAGCAATGCTTGACCAGGGCTCCACCTTGCAAAAGACTGGGAAGACACAAACTGGGACGAGGTCTCACAGAGTTTACAGTCCATTGCCTGGCAAACAGCCCCTTTCTTTAATTCTTCACTCACTACTGTGCAGCTCTTTCAGTCCCTGCTGTGGCTAAATGCTTTGTAAAATACTTTACAATCTCTCAGGAGAAGCTGGCAGCTCTCTCCACTGCTGTTCAGCTCCTTGAAATGTACGAACAGCAGAGTGGCCAACAGCCATTACCACAAAACACTTCATGCAAAGTTACAGCTACATGGCGATTTCCCTACTCGAGGAAGGACTCAGCAGCAGGAAGACTGCAAAGATAACAATCTTGATCCTCTATCTAACTAGAAGGCTTCTCTTGTACATTGCCCAGAATCCCAGCTCAAGATGTGACAAACCCAGACACCAGGTAATATGTAAAAGAAAATCTTTGTACAGAGAAATTACTCTTTCCTCCACCACGCTGGTAAAAATATGCAGAACTTCTCCTGAATTCAGAAGAATCACTCCTGGTTAACATGGGAATGAATAAGAATAGAACTATCCAGTAACGCCTTCATCATCCGCAAAAAGAGCTCTCCATGGCATGATAACCGATTTTCAACCTTGGCCTGGTGTGGGCCCCTGGGAAAGGACAATCTATGATGCAGTTCTGATGTGATTATGAAAGTCAGCTAACTACAGAGAAATAAGCCCATTGATTATAGTCTGAAAACCATTCTGCTCTGGAGTTAATATCTCTACCTCCCTTGCTTACAGGAAAAGTAAAAAGCACAAAGATAACTAGTAGCTCCTTATTTCCACAGTAAATATTCCTTTTCTGAGGTTTTCATCTCTGCTTTCAGAGAGAAGAAAAATGACCTTTCCCTGCCTGCTTTGCTCTGATCAGGTATTTCACAAGAGATCTGCACAAACACAGCCTTTCTAAAGCACCAAATTTACACTTCATGCTTCCTCACATCTCTTGTTTCTGCCAATTCCCACACTAATACATGCACACTCGCCACTATCAAAAGCCACACAAAGAGAGCAGCAGACCCTTGCAATTGCAAAATGTTAGAGGTGCACGTAGAGACAGAGCTTAGGGAGTGATTGTTTGGTGACATGATGTGCCTGGAGAACACTCGTGTGCTCACAGATCTTGCGATAGACCTGAACACCCTGCACTGGTTCCTCTACCTCACGATCACATCACTGCTGCTCTGGGACTGCTTTTATCATCACCCGTGTGTGTCTCCTTGCACTCACCCCAGAACTGACTGCTCTGGTGTTTCTGCTGCGGCTGAGAAAGGAAGAGAGTCTTCTGTGTGGTTGTACCTGGAGGAAGTACTGGGGACAACTTCAGCACACGTCACCAACATATTTTAAGATCTCAGATAATGAGGAGTCAACGTGTTTCATCAAGGAAAAAAAAATGCAGTGCCCACCCAAGCATAGGATTTAAGATCTCAGATAATGAGGAGTCAACATGTTTCATCAAGGAAAAAAAAAATGCAGTGCCCACCCAAGCATAGGAATGCTGTTTACACAAAATGATTCAGTGGTTTTATACTGATAATCACTGAATGAGAGATGAATTCAGTAGAAGTTAGGCATGTAAAGCCCTGTCTGTGTGATTATAACTGGAAAAATCACTGTGTCAGGGGAATGTCAGACACATCTAGGCAAAAACATAAGCTCCTGGAAACTATGAATCTGTGCTCAGAGCTGATTTCAAAGGAAACCCAACCAGCAGGGCTCACTAGGGACTGCTCCATGACTTGCTGAGATGTAAAGAAGGGAGATCTCAGTGCTGTCAACAGCAAAACACGATCAGAGAAGAAAATCCTATCCACTTGTTTACACACGCTCTCCTAGAAATACTGTAGTGAGATGCCAGAGCTTTCTCTTTATCAGGTGGTAAAGATTTACAATTTTGGCGGAGGACAAGAAATATTTCTAGAAAATGCTTAAGGTGATTAACATGATCTAGCAGCAACAAAGGGCACCAGTCACAACGTCTGACTTCTTCAGAGCCCAGATTAATTAATCCTGGCTGAGGCAGTCCCCTCCATTCTGCAAGGTCCCTTGGAGGCTCCGGCAGCTCTCCAGGACTCCCCTTTGCATCTCTGCCAGGCTGCTTCCCTTCTCCAGCCCCTCAGCTTTAGGTCCTGCTTCAGTTCCACCCTTCTCTCAGGATACTTACCCCACCTCCTCCCTGTGTGATCCTTGCCCACGCCGTGGCCATTCCCACTCTCACAGCTTGTGCTCTCAGACCCCTCGGCACCCTCCCCTCCTTGCTTCAGGTGCCCCTGCCCCAGGTAGAAGGAGCCCTGTCACAGGTACATCTCCCTGCCTGCCTCACACCCTGTGGGACCTCCCCAGAGATGTGCCTGCTCCACAACTCCCACTCCACCACCCCTTCCCATCCTCCACAATGACCCACACCTGGAATTTGAGAGATCACTGCCACCATGACTCTCATTTTGTAAATCTATCATAAGACACTAGAAAACCGATCTCATAATTTTGCTATGAAGAAAGAGTTTCTTTTTTTTTAGCCATCCTGATGATCTCCCAGAGCAGGGTGGACTATCTAAACATAGTCAAAAGCTACCTCCAAACCAAACTACTTTCTGCCTGAAACAAGCTGGGTTTCAGGAATGCAACAGAAGAATGGTGACAACCCATGGAAGACCCACAGTATTAAAGGCATAAGATTCATATCAGAATTCACATACTCATGTCAGATATTTCTCTCTGTTTTTCTTCACTGACTCATATTCAGAACCTCAAAAGCTAAAACCCTCCTACGGTTGTATTGCATCTGCCCTCTCTTATCTCCCTTCCAAGTCTGAACACACAGCTGTCCCCTATTGGCACTCTATGCAGGGGAAGTCAGGCCACAGATGTGGCTCACTTGATGGCCCAGAGCCCTGGCAAAGCTCTCACGAATCATTCCTGAAGTGGTGGTCATGGGGAAGTAGTGCATGATTTCTTTTACCGGCAGTATGTTCTCATGCTGTAGTGCGTGAAGGGCTGTCTTCGTCACATGGTTCATTCTGAATGACACCAACTCACGTAAGCAGTCATCCTGTAAGAGAGCCTGAAAATCAACTGCCAGTAGCAGCAAGATGCCATCATCTTTATGGAGAAAAGGAGAGAATTTGAGTCCTATGTATTACAGTAATGAAGAGCCAAGCTCTTCCTTCCATAGCCTTAGTGAAACCAAACTGACTTTAAAGGAATGACTGGAGAATTACAGTCTTTGTAATGGAAGAAAGTTGCATTTACTGGTCCTATCAATTTAATTAGACTTGTGAATGCCTGAAGAGTAAAAGAACAGTTTGATGATTTAACTTAATTTGCATTTGGAAGAAACAAGTGAAATTTTCCAGCTTTAAATGCCCCAAAATTTGGAAAACCAAACCACATATCCAAAATATATTATGAAATGTTATTAGCCTAATAAGATTTGGTCTGAAAAGGACATTTGTTACTTATACAAAACATTACTTTTAGGAAACCCAGTTTTACATGCACTTTTTTGTCAGTTTATTCATAGTGAAAATTCTCATCTTGGAAGTCCCAGAGACAGATGAACTTTGGTAGGTCAAACTATACCAAAAGGAATAAACAAAATCACAAAGAAGTGACACAGAAAAGCCTCAGATATCTAGGGTTTTTTCCATCATATTTCTTTTCCAGCTGTCCAAGGATTTTGCCTTGTTCCTCTGACTTGTCTTAAACTGGCTCCTCTTGTTAAAATGTGCACTTACAAATTATGAAGCTGTAAACAACTAATGCAGTTTGACTCGATCATCTCTACAGTATAGACAAAGAATTTTTGCCTGTTTGCCTGCCAGCATTATCTTTAAAGATTCACCCAGGCTGAGTTCAAAAATTGCCAGTGATGATAAATCTACCACCAGTCCCACTTTTATCTGAATTTTTTGGTCTCTAGCTACTGTTTCTTGACGTGATTTTGACTGCAAGGTATAAATATTTCTATTGACAAAGCATATAAAGCTTTGGAAGAGATAAAGCAATAACAATAAAACCAAAGTGCTACCTTTTGCTCAACAGTGTCTTCACACTTCTCTGGAAATATGTTGGGTGAATTGTTCTTGAAGTTGCCTGAAGAAACAGCAAGAAAAGCCTATTTTCCTCATATGTATACCAGCTGTATGTTGACATACTGGCATAGATGTCTGAAAAGTTTCTCCTAATTTATCCCTATCAAAGGAAGACCTGCATCAGTCCTTAGATTTTTTAATAAAGTGTGTTTAAATCTCCACTGTGGCTGAGTCATAGAATCACTTCACCAGAATGTGCTCTTGCAAAAAACTACTCCCCAGGAAAGTAAATTGTGCAGAAGAATCTCCCACCAAATCGACAAACTCCCTCCTCCCCTCCACAGGGCTCCCATTTCCAACACAGCATGTTCTGCCAGCTGAAGGTGAAGGAAATGGGAAATGGGAATGGGGAAACTCAAAACCCATGCAGTGAGGTTGCACTGTGTGTTTCTGAAAGCAGACGAAGCCTTCAGATAACAACCTGCTTGTAACACCCTTTATTCTCATCATCTCTGAGGTCTTTCAGAAATTATCTCACAAGATTTCAGTGTTTATAAAGCCTCAAATTCTTAGTGTTGTCCCATCACCCATGCTCAGTCCCAATGAGTCTCCTTTGGCAGTTTCTCACATGCTGGGTTAACTTTTGAAGCACAGATTAACTTTTCATGACTGGTAACACATATTCTGGGAGATTTTTTCACATAAACTGTTAGAGCCAAGAAGAACCTTCATCCAGAACTCATCCAGACTGTGGGTGAGCTGCTAACTTACCCCAAACTTGCATTTCTGGACCCCCATCTGTAGAACTCAGAAAAACCTTATGGAAAGACCTTTTGTTATTAGATACTTGGATTGGTCCTTACATCTGAATATGATCACAATCTGATCGGTTACTGCAGCAAAGCTGCTGACTTTTCTGTGGTTACCCTAATGGAGCCCAACCTGCTCTGCCACTGCTCTTTTCAGACCCTCCTGATTCTAGTACACACATTTTGCAAAGCCTCCTGCATCCTCCTATTACTAGATCTGTTCATTTCCTCAAGACACAAGTACTGTTAAGAAAGTTTTCTTGCCAGAGATATTTGTCATGCATGCTTTGAGAAAACTTGTTCGTACCTTTGCTGTCAATGTAGCCCTGTAAAACAAAAGGGAGAAGAAACATAACTGAATATTGACCATTCTTTCTTAGTTATTATTTCTGCTTACTTCCATCTTTGCAGACAGAAATACTGATACTCCCGCTTCTAAATCATGCAGCACTCATTAACTTTTGAGATGTAATGATGCCAGAAAAATCAGGTTTCAGCAATGCAGATCCTGGGAAGAAGAAGGTTTCCAGATGGACTTTCACTCTCCAAACAAGAAAAGCCTGCTGTGAAATGCTGCTGCTAGAACAGCTTTGAACATACTGAAACAACCCAGGCTTAAGTAGGATCCCAACGGTAGGATCCCAACGGTGTAAATCCATTGCTTTTAGGTTAAAATTTAAATAACATTGTTCTTCGTGTCTGAAACCAGCCTGATTTTCTAGAGTCTACTATCAAGTCTTAAATGGGTACTTTTACTTTGGGCCAAATGCAGTGGCCAAGTGAAAATAAGGCAACATTCACATACTTCCCATTAACACATGGGACCAGCAAGTCTTCTTTCGACCTTTTTTTTTTTTTTTTTCCCCACGGGGCCAGAGAAACCAGATCTGCTTGGTTTAGGCCTGGCCAGACACAACTTTACTGCCATTTGAAGTTCAGCAATGACCAGTCAAGTGCTGGACAAAGCCAAACTGCTCAAAGCTCTACACAAACACTTTGTGAGACCTGATCATCAGAGTATCAGACTGGCTTTCTCAGCATGCATATCTGGTTTTCAACAAACATGCCCTCCACACAGAGTACCCTGCAATTATTAGGATAATGATTAGTGCTGATTATTGATTACTGATTTGCACTGATCGCTACCAACCATTAGTACATATGAGTGGCAGCAGCCAGTGCCATAGATACCATGCTCTAGAACATGCAAAAAAGATATTTACAAAGTTGGCAGGTCTGGAATTTAGCAGCTTTGACAATTACCCTTATAATATCTTCCTCGCAGATGGGAGAGAACTGGCTTATTATCTCATGTAGCTTGTCCAGATCCAATCCTAGGAAAAAAGAAGACGAGGAGAGGAGAGGAGAGGAGAGGAG
>JMFS01037364.1:0-17484 GCA_000699545.1 Podiceps cristatus
CTTCTTTTTTTTTTTATTTCTCAGTGTGTTAAAAAAAAAAAAATTATATATAGAAATTGTGAAATTGTCGTTAACCGCTGCAAGTGTATTGCACGGGTAGTCCCGAACTTGCTGCCTCTTACTTTATCTCTTGTAAGAACAATGCACAGAAACTATTCAGCGAGATGTTTTTCAGAAGCTGATAAATGTACTGTTTTCACCCCCAGTCTGATCCAGCACCAGCCCCGCCTGCAAAAAGGCCCCTGCATCCAAACAAGCTTTGCTTTTTTTTTTTTGAAGACGTGCAGACTAATGAGATTAAATCTGAAATACTTTCATTTGCAGCATATGAAATTAGAGCACACCTAAATCTTTTTCGTGTTTAGACTTGTTTTTCTTACTCAAATACACTTCACCTAATAAAATTGTAAAGAAGTTGGATTAAGTAACTGTGAAGGGTAATGCGTTACTGTTTCCTGGATGATATACTCTGGAGGGGAAGGGGGTGTTGAATATTTTGTTGGGAGTTTTGTAAGGAGTGTTTTCATTATAGGGCGTATAAGAACCTAACGAGCAAGAGCTGACAGCCTCCTGTTTCTGTAGGAATTAAGTCCTTCTCCCCCAACTTCCAATATTTTGAAAGCTACTTTTCTGGTTACAATTATTATTATCACATAATTAGATGACTGTCATGTATCTGTTGACACTGCACTGAAATACGTTTCAGGTATGTGTAAATTTTGCTAAAATTTCAGCATGAAAAGTATCCTTTAAAACATCTTTCTGCTCTCAAAGGGTTTGGTGAATATTTTAAGTACTCTGACAGGCTTATTTACACTGTGAGGATGTTGTCACTAAGAAAAAAGTATGAAAGACCAAATTCCATATTTAACCAAAGTTCATAAATTAAGGGATAAATTTAGACTTGCTTTCACACAGGCGATCCCTAGAAATGTCAGTGGGTGGTTAGCTCAGAGGTCAGGGCTTAGAATATGGTATTAAGGAAAACTCAGTAGAAAACTCTGCTATGCTTGTTTTTTTGTGTATGTGGGTTGGGTGTTTTTGGTGTTTGGTTTTTTGTTTGTTTTAAATTATCTTCAGGCTTTTTTGTTAGGTTGGGCCAAATTGGTGCATTGGATTAAGAAGTTTAGTATTTTTTACTTAGCAAGGTGTCCTGGCACAGATGAGTAAATTTAGATTAATGTTGTTTGTGGCATAATCTACTGGAGAACACGTGGTCATCTTTCATCAGGTTTTAAAGATGCTGGTCCTTGTCTTTGCTGGTTGTAAACTGATGCTTCGAATAGCTAATGTCTTCTGAAAACATTTCCCCCTTTTTTTTTTTTTTTTTTTGTCTTAGCAAGGGCGATTAGATTAATAGGGATAGGGAGGGCCCACTTTTGAAAAGTTGTCTTAGCTGTTTTGTGAAAGAAAACCATTGTCTAAATCAGGCTTCTCTGAACCTACTTTTGCAATAGCAACTTGAATTTTTTGCTGGGAGTCTAGATCAAGTGAGCTGTATAGCTACGTATGGTAACCTGAATTCACCCCTTCCTCAACTATATGAATGCTTTTAATTGCTACGAATGGTTAAGACTTAAGTAGTTTTTGAGTTTGTTTTTGTTTGGTGTGGTGGTTGTTTTTTGTTTGGTGTGTCTCTCTGAGTCCTCCTCCCATTCCCCCCCCCCCCCCCCCCCAAACTTCACCCCCCCCCCCCCCCCAGCACAAACTTGTCATGAAAGCAGCTTTTCAACACTGATGGCAGCTTTATCAGAGATTAATACATATCATATATTAGTATTACTCTTCTCTACATAAGAAATCATTATGCTAATGTGAGGAGAATTTGGCAAGGCTAGTATTTTGTAAAGTGACTTTCCCGTTAAGAATGTATTTCCTTTTTAGTCTGAAATACTTTCGCGTAATTTTGTAACCCTTTAAAAAAGGGTGCAGTGAGGTGGCAGTGTGCGATTGTATTTATCAGGAGTAACAGGAACTGGGGGGAACTGATGTTCTTGGTGCTTGATGGTACTCCTGGTTAGAGGGCCAGACCAACAAGAGAGTCTCTGGAGCCATAGGAGTAGCTGGAAAAGCAAGTACGGGGGTGCACGGGATGCACGAGGAACACATTTAACCAGTGAGATGTTACCACCAGTCTTTGACGCCTTGTCTGTGAAAGTTAGTAACTGATATAGATGTGTGGTGAAAGCTACTATTAAAGTATGGGAAGTCCTACTGGTGAAGACAGCTTGAAAAATAAAATGATGAGTAGTATAGTTACAGTGGTAGGAATGTTCCTCATTCAAAAACACAGGGAGGGAGGGAAGCAGTTTTGCATCTTCAAAACTTACAGAAACTTCTTTATTGGTTGGCCTGTGGAATTTGTGGTTACAGTCAAAAAGAGATCTGTTCTAAAGGCTTTTTAAAGACCCCGTAGTTAAATTAGGTGGATTTTTCTTTTTTGTTGAAGAGAAACTCATAACTTGAAATATATTCCTTTATGCATAATTAACCTGTAAATATTAAGGAATAAATGTCTCTTTCTCAGTTGGTTTTTTTTTTTTGTTTGTTTGGGTTTTTGTTTGTTTGTTTGCTTGTTTTGTATGCTGCCTTGTCTCCAGAAGTGGTCAGTAATACATACTACAAAATAATGTACAAGAATGCTTTTGTGATCCAGAATGGCAGACTTGGTCTTCCATGATTACCCTCCTACCATAGGCTAAATAGGTTATATATTAGAAGCTCATAGGGGCTTCAGGATTAAAAATAACAATTACTACAAATTAGCCATTCCATAGATTCCCCCCCCCCCGCTTTTTCCTCTCAGATTTCACTTGCTTAACATGAATTTCTCATATTTTTTATTATCTGAGATATTTTTTCTGTTTAAAAAAAGAACATTCTCCCCAATAATATATGCTAAAAAGATGAATGAAAGTAAATGGTTTGAAACAAACATGTTCATGAAACACACTAAAAATACTGTGTATCTTGGACTCAGTGGGAATACTTGGTTAGTTCAAGCAAAAGGCATTTGTCATTTCTAGGCTGGGTTTCTATATCCATGACAAGTGCTGTCAGCACAGAGATTGTAAGTAATTTATTTCTAGCTTCTATTAGCGAACTACCTCCTATCAAATACCTACCAAGTAGCAGTATTAAACAGATGATTTTTTGATAATTTTGCTGTTTACCTTACCTTGCATGGCAAACTAACTACATAATGTAAATGAAAAAAGATATCCAGCTAAGAAGTCAGCATTAATTATTACTACAAAGACAACTCAGTTTTTAGTCCCTGCTCCTTGAGTAGTCGAGCTGATGTGGACATCCTCACCAGGGTGCTGCAGTCCCGTTTGACTTCTCCTGGGCAGATGGGACCATGCAAGTGAGCGTTGTGGACCTGTTTTGTATGAGCTGCTTTCTCCATGCTGTCAGGAGTTACAGAGATCGTGAACCAGCGAGGGAGCCCCAAAGACTGTAATATCCTAGATAGAGGTGTAGATAAGGCTTCAGGTGTGTCGTAGCAGCAGATGCATTTGCTGTTGTGAATTTAAGTTGATGTAGAAAGTGATTGAGTGCATTATTACTCTTAAGTAAAGAGAAAGGGTAGCACTGCTGCTGCTACCCTTCTTTTGGTTTGGTAGCTGTTGTCTGCTCTGTGTAAATATCTTTGTGATAACTGACAAGTACGAGAGAGACGGGGACAGAGAGTACTGCAAATAACATCTACTGCTGAACTGTTGGAATATTGTTTTCTCTCTCAAACCAAGTTGAAGTGAGATCGTTAAAACATTGCAATAAAACTGTGTTAACAGACTAAGCCACAGATGGTTTTGATGTGCTATATAGGTAATGACTAGCTAAAGACAATAATGCTTTCAAAATGGAATGTAATTTTTTCTCACACATTTTTTTTCTTCTCTGTAAGTTCATGGGGGAGAAATCCACACAAAACAAAAGAGGAAATGAGGGAGAATGAAACTAGATACGCAAACTACTCTTGTATGCAAATGCAAAAAATGCTTCCCTCAAATATGTTTTGGTTAAAGTAATCTTGGACTTTTGCACTTGTAATAATGGATTAAAAATTTTGGAGAGGGCTTTGTTTGTTTGCTTCCCCCCCCTTCCCCAAGTTCAATGCTGTTGCTTTAAATAGCATGACTGCCGGGTGTCCCCTCACAAAGAATAACAACAGCTCTTAAAGGGACACTGTCAGCATCAACCTCAGTCTCTCCTTTTCTCTTTGCTCTCTCATTCTCTCTCTCCATGCACCACCCCCCCCCCTTCATAATTTTTGAAAATTATTTTCTGGTACTTTTTTAATAACTTAAGGTAATTTTCTCTTTTCTGGCTAAAGATAATTATCAAGAACCTGTACCGCGAGACACAAAGATACATGTAGAGACACACAGCTGCATGAAGATTTGAGTAAATCTTTCTTTATCCATTGAAGTCACTAAGACTACTAAAAATTATTGTGAATGTAAGGCTGAAGTATTGAAATGTAGGGCAGGAATAGACCTGAAGAGATCACGTTTAATGTATTCCATCACCTTAAAAAAAAAAAAAAAAAAAAAAAATTTTGTCTAAACTGTTCTTTAACATGTTAAAGTAACTATTCTATACCTTAAAGATACTGATTCACCATGGTTGACAGCCAACAAAGTATATTCTGTCCTGTGCACAAAGAATGACTGACAGCCATCCATTCCTCATATATTGAAGTACTTCTCTCATTCTCCCTTCTTGTTCTCCTTTTCTTGTTTAGAGTAAGCAAACCCAAATTATTCCCTACTACTTAGAAGTGTTAGACCCATGTACTGTCAAATATATTAAGTAGATGCAGGTGATATAAAAATCTGAAATTTTGTAGCTATTGACTATTATTCAGATAATATATCTCTTCCTCTTCTGTCCTTTTCTCCTTCTTGCAGCTGATGTTCTTCCTAAAGCATCTTTCTCTCACTCAGAGGAATCCTGTGCTTGTACAGAAAGGATTATCTGAGCCAGGACCCTCCATTGTTCTCAATCTGGAATTTCCATTTCCATTTACAAGACGTTATGCTTCATCTGTCCATCTGCAGTGAACATCATCATCTGCATCAGTCTAACTGATGCACGTTTGCCAGCTTGAGTTTGCAGACAGCCGGCAAGAAAAACCTCAAAGTGTGAACTGTCCAGTTCTCTCTGTTTACTAGAAATGATTTGAACAGTTCTATTCTTTTTAAAATGGGAACGCTGCACAGTGTATTTTTTTTTTTTTAGGAATGAAACTTCAGTTATAGGTATTTTATGTAGCATGCAGTCTTCTGAAAGTACTGTTTTCTGCCTTGAAATAGCTATGTTGAACTGATACAAGGCAAAACAAAACTCAATTTGTTGTGTGTTGCATACTTATCAATACTAGTCCAGTAAGATTTTAAAAGGAAAGCAAGTAAAAATCATTGTCTGATCTGGGGCATATTGAAGGATTGCTCTGCTGTCTGATCGCTGATCCATAGTATATGATATGTTTTAACATGGTTTTGTGAATAGCTGCATTCATCTAGAAAGCGTTTTAAGAAAACAGCTGTTTTTTTCTCATATCTGTCAAAAATTGACAGATACTGACTAATGAAAGTTCATCTGTCTTGATTCCAATATAATAACTAGTAAGTAAGCAATAACAACAACATAATTTTAGCATTAATTGGAAATACGGGGAAGGAGGAGAATCAATGTTTGCTAATGGAGCAAGAGAGGAGAAGAATCTGTAGGAAAAAATAGTTTAATGCTTTTTCTAAGAGCAATGCAAACAGTGAAGGAATAAGAACTATTTAAAGAACTACTTGATGTTAAGTTTTTTACCTCTCCCATCTTTTCATTTGTGAGCAAGGGCACTCAAAATCTGAAACTTACTCAAGTTTCAACATGTTTCTGTGATCTTAAGGTTATTTTATGTTTGTACAGTTTTAGACCCTCCCCTTGCAAATATTTGTGGAAATGTGGGGGATGTGAATAGGATATGACACTTATTAAACTAAGTGTGATTATTCTTATGCAGAAGGCTTCTTATATGTGAATATTTTTTTGCAGCACTTCTAGGTCTTGATGCTGTTACTGTAATCTGTAGTGAGAGGAGAATTTGGGTTTACAATAGCAATTTGCCATGCCATGGCTAAGAAGTGGTAAATAACCCTTGATTATCTACAACCTGTACAGGAGTAGAGCTGCTTTGCATTTCAGGCTTTTAAAAGCAGTGTCCTGCTGTATTAATTGTGAGCAAATTGAAAACTGGAACTCAACCCTTTTCTTTCTCTCTCCCCTCTCTCCTTTCTTTTCAGTGATTTTTTTGAGCGCACCATTCTGTGCAACAGCCTTGTGTGGAGCTGTGCTGTCACAGGTAAACCAGGACTCACGTATCAGGAAGCACTGGAATCGGAGAAGAAAGCCAGACATAATCTTCAAAGTTTTCCAGAGGCACTCATCATTCCAGTCCTCTACTTGGCCACCCTTACCCATCGCTCCCGACTTCATGAGATCTGTGATGAAATCTTTGCTTATGTCAAGGATCGGTATTTTGTTGGTGAAACGGTGGAAGTAGTTAGAAATAATGGTGCAAGGTAAGTATATTTTAAAAAGAATACATATTTCTTTTTGTTTGGTGTGCGTGGCTTTTGTGTGTGTGGGTTTTTTTTTTTTTTTTAAACCAAAAATCAGGATAATAAACTCCCATCAAACACCCTGAGGTGAGGTGTGATGCTTAAGCTAGCGATACTGTTACTGCTCTTCCCTGCGTTAATTAAGAGTAGGATTGTATTGCTGGGCTTCGGATCTCTTTTCTTAGCTTAGAAACAGCTGTGGAGGCAAGACAGCTCTCAGGTCTTGACACTGCGATTTTTTTTTTTTTTTTTTTTTTTTGGTCCACTTGGTGGATTTGTAAAGGAATGTCAGTCCCCTGGTGTGAGAAAAGTGGGTTGTTTGTAGAATGACATTTGATAAGAAACTAGAGAAAGCTATGAATTTAAAATCATATGAAAGTTTTGATAAGTTTCTGGGGTTTTGCCTTGCAATTTTTTTTTTTTTTTTTTTTTGGTCCACTTGGTGGATTTGTAAAGGAATGTCAGTCCCCTGGTGTGAGAAAAGTGGGTTGTTTGTAGAATGACATTTGATAAGAAACTAGAGAAAGCTATGAATTTAAAATCATATGAAAGTTTTGATAAATCATCCAGAATGTAATTCATCACATTGTGTTTTGTGTACTCAGAATGGCTGAACTATTGAACGCTTGAAGAATTGTTCAAGGTTGGATTTTTGCCTTTTAGGTAGTGGCAAAAATTGTGACTGCATTCTCAAAGAAGTTGAGGATTAATCATAAAATGCCTGTAACAGGTGATTATTTGGGATTTAGTGTGATGGGTTTTATTCCCACTCAGAGTTAGGGTTATGCTTACTCTTATATTGATGTATACATTGCAAGTGTTTGTGTTGTTATCTTAGATTAAAAACTTGGAAGAATTTTGAGCTTCACATGCTTGCTTTCTCATGTCATTGGTACATATGCTCTGTTGTGTAAGTTGTTTTACAACACATAGCTAGCTTGAGTCTTTCTTTAAAGCAGCTTCCAGGAAAGGACAAGAAAAGGTCCTTGTTTTGTTGAAATGAGTTTGCCGTTTTATCCCACTGAGGTTTAAAACAGGAGAGACTTAAACATGCTCAACTTGGAAATACCTGCAGAATGTGTGCTAAAGCTTTTGTGGGTTCAGCTGTTGCTTTTGTTGTTGTTTGTGGGGTTGTTTTGTTTTGCTTTTTTTCAGGAGAAAGGTGCCAGCATACACTGCAGAGTAGATGGGGCCTCTGTGGGTAGCCTGAGGTCTGGGCGTGTAATCTGCATATTTTGGGTGATAGGAGTGGGCTGGCTCAGAACGGTCACTGGAGAACATAGTTATTCTGTATGAGGTTTTTCTAGTGGCTGATCCAGATCTTATTTAAGGCAACTTTTGTACTATATCAGGAAGAAAACAATAATAAAAAAACCCCCAAACTGTTGATGTGCTGCAGGAGAGAAGTTGTAAGGAAATTTGTATGGGTATGTACATAAGGTCAATGGTTAATAGAAAAGTTTTCCATCTCTTCCCTGCTCTATTCCTTTCAACCAGTGAAGTCCCAGTCTGCAAAGCCAGGAAAAGAACAACTTCAGTAGAGTTGCTGCTTTCTGTACAGAAAAACCTATATCCAAATTTTGTTTGTCTTTTTCATCTTTATACTTGTCTAAGGGCTAGAGTCAGGTTACTGCTACTGTTACAGTCATTTTGCTTAGCGAATAAGGCGTGGTGGTGGGTGTTTGGTGGTTGTTTTGTTTTTGTTTTTGTTTTTGTTTTTTTTACTAGAAACCTCAATCTTATGAACTGTCAGTGTAGTTCAGGTGTTGGTATTCATTTACTCAATGAAATGCCTTTGTTTTCAATCTTTGAAGGTACTGTCAGTTTCCAAAGTAATAGAAAAAATGCTTTAGAAGAACAAACTTTTTCCCCTAAGAACAACCCTCCTTTTTTTCTATCGCTTTTCTAAACTCTTTGCTAAGATATTTATGCACGTGCATCTTAGCTTTTCAAAGCCTAAATGTAAAGTAGGCTTATATGCGATAAATACAAGCCTGTCTTGTTTCTTCATCTTTTGAAATTCAGAATCCTTTTTACTTTTCCATCACAAATCAGTTTCTAAGTTTGCCTTCACAAAATGGTTTCTGCTTACCATGTAAGCTAAATTCTGTTCAGATGAAGTTGTGATATGATTCTGTCCTGTGAAGATAGTGCTAGCATTTTTCAACAAGCCTTAATTCTTGGTTATTCAAAGTTGTTTGAGATGCATATGTAACAATTTTGTATTTATGTTCCACTTTCACAGATCAATAAATTTCTTAAGCCTTTGAGGTGGGCTAGATACCATTCAAAATACTGAAGATTCAGATAAAATCTATTCCCATTGAAAATTAACCTGCTAGAGATTGTATGTTTTAAACTACATAAGTATAAATTTGTGTCTGGTAAAATGAAGCATGAAAAATTCACCTTAGCTGATTGCATGCCACTGATACTCTAGACAAGTGTCTAGTAGAGAGCTAGTTCAGACCTTTAACACTAAATCCAAGAAACAGTGCAAATAGTGTGTTAATGCAGAGGGATTTTTATGCTTGGAGATGCATGATTAAAGAATACAGAGTGGGAGGAGATGAGGCATAGTTATTCTTCTGCCCAATTAACAGTTGACTTTGACCTGTCTTTTGAAGTACTACATTGGGGATCAAGTATACCAACTCATATTACTTGTAACACGGCTGTTCAACAGAGTGATTTGCACGTTTGTCATGTGCAGCTACATTTTTGTGATCTTTTCTAGCAAAATTATCACGGTCCATCTATAATGTAATACCATCCTATGAGACCAACAGAATTTGGCAGATCATGAAAACCCAGTTGTGTCGTGGGGTTGTAAACTCTTCCACTGCATTTATGTATGAAGTTTTTTGCTCATGGAATGTCAGCAGGATCGTTTGTTATCTGAGCCCTGTGAATCATTTAATGCAAGCCTACAACATAATGCATGTGTAACCAGGGATTGCTCAAGCAATTTAAGTATTGATTATTTTATAATGCCTAACTTGGCACATGTAATAGTCTTGTAGGATAGATTGCGTTGATGCAGCTTTCTACATTTTGAACAAAGTAAATGGGAGGAAACCCAAACACTAGGAGGGTTAGCATTTTGGCTTAATCTAGATGATTTTATCTGGAGCATACGAAGTAGTCTGCAGTAAGCAATCTCTTACTCTAGCAAGAGTAAAAATACAAGTGCTTTGTGCAGAGGTTAGGCGGAAGAAGATTATGTTTTTGAGACCAGTGGTTCTTGTATCCAACCCGTGTGCTCTCGTTGTTGCAGAATCCAATGTCCCATTGCTTTTTCTGGTCTTATGTCCTTATCAGGCTCTTCTGTTTTCTAGTCTTTTGTTGTGCTGCTCAGTTTTGAATTTCACTGCTTCCGCATTGCTGCTGAGGTCTGGTAGGAGGAACTTGGAGACTTTGGGAGGTATTTTGTCTTCCTGTTGTTTTGGTATGTCTGGGGTCTTAAGAGCCCTTATCAACCAGAAAGAAATTGCAGAGAAAGCCCCCCAGTCCTATGATGTGGCTTGTTCAGGCAGTCTCTGAAAATGATGCATGCAATTTGGTAATCTAGTAAAAGCAACAAGGAGATAATTCTGCTTGCTCTTTAATGCTTTCAGATGATGTATTGATTAAAAATGGCCATTTGTTTTTTGGTTTGTATGTGTCCAGCTTTTCTGGCCAAGTTGTGGCTGATTCTTCTCTAAAGTTGCAGCTGTGCTATTCTTTAAAACATGGGGTGCTTGGATTCCCAGTTAAAGAACTGTAGGAGTTGTTACACAACATTTTCCTAGCACTGCCTTCATAAAAGACAAAATTACTATTTGAGACATTGGTCAGAAACATCATATAATATAGACAGAAAACTTAAACTAAGTTTAAGTTTGTCTGAGTTGCCAAGGAATTGAAAACAGCTGTTATTTAGAATGTCAAACTGCTATTTATGGAAAGTAATTTATTGAAAAAGGCATGGAAATTATTTTAGATTTGGGGGGGGGAAATTAGAGCAGTATTTCATGTTAATTATGGTCAGTTAAGATATAAAATAAGCAGCTAATGTTTTAGCTCACACTTTATTGAATCAGAGGAGAAATGTTAACCACATCACTGGAATTGCTTCCTATATTTGAGCTTCAGAATTGAAAGTTTAAGACACATAACATGACCTTTTGTTTTTCTGAAAGGAATGGCATCTGTTGGAGTAACCTGTCCATTTGTTGCTGTTTTGTACTGTGTTATTATTATTGGACTTAAAACTTGTGAAATTGATTTTCAACATCTTGGCATCTGAAGTCAGTTACCTGAAGGTTGGAACTGTGTGGTATGAAAGGCTTACCTGAAATAACCTCAGTGAAATGCTTCCAGCACACCAAATAAAACTTTCAACAGCCTAACTCACTCAGTTGTAGGACCTGTTCTTTTCTGCTTGAGGTCAGCAGTGTGCTGCTTTTTCTTGGTCGGGTTTTTGTTGTTGTTTGTGTTTTTCTTAATTTATGGGAGGAAAACCTAGATTTAAAGCATGTGTAAACAACCAAGTGTGATTTATCATCAGTGTGTTCTGAGTCTGGGTGCTATCACAAGAAATAATAGCAGTCTTTATTAGGGTCTACAAGTGAGCAGTGTGATAATTAGTTTATTCACCTATAAGCTTTCAGTCTGACTTGAGCAGTGAAGAGATCGGAGGTTTCAGGTTGGACAACTCGACTAGCTCTTCAGCTCCCCCTCCTCCACCCTTAAAAATAGCTTATGTGATGATGATGCCTTCCCTTTCCATGGAGGTTGGAGGACAACCAGTTATTGTCTATCAGTTAGCACAGAACTTAATTAAAAAGTCAACCACCTGCAGACTAAAATAGGTTGCTTAAAGGTAGCGTATAAGAAAGAAGAAATCATACAGAACGTGGCAGATATAAAAAAGGAGTATCTTTTTTTCATAAATTTGACCACTAGATGACACCACTGCAAAAGAATACTTGCCTCAACTCTGTGAGTAAGCAACACCCGAATGCTTTAAGGGAACTTTGTGGTTTTAAATGCACCTACTTACGGAAGTAGTAGACGAGGTTCTCTGTTAGGAAAATTGCTGCATCTGATCATACATTAGGTATAAGGTTAACATTCTTTCTCTGCTTTGAATGATCTGATTTTGACCATTGCCAAGCTGTAGGAAACTTAAATAATCACAGAGCAACCTTGTGTGTAAGTGAAACTTTTCTTTTTTTAACTCATCAATTGTTTGGCTGATCTCCTAGTGCTTTAGGAGTGTTCATAGTGGATTAAGCACTGCATTAGGCCAATTAAAAGATTTGCATACTGTTTTCATCTCTAAGCCTTAACAAAGGCACAGGAGGTGTGTTGTGGGTCATGACTATGCCTAGCTGTTAGGATGGTAGAAGATAATCCTTGTAAGAGATAAGGTTATAGCTAATATTCCAACTTTTTCATTCAAATTGGCAACAAGGTATTGCTTGCTTAAACATATATATAGTTGTCTTTTCAACACTAGCATAAGTTAATGTAAGACCACTAGGTAGTAAAAGGCGAAGTGTCTTCCATGTTTCAACTCTAACAAGTTACAGTGTTTTTAAATTATTTTCTAGTCCACCAACAAATTTTCCCCTTTGACACGTAGGCTTCAAAGCTGACTGGATGCAAAGGCACTGGAGCTAATGGCTACAGACTCAGAAGGTCATAGTGTGTTTTTGTAGTGGCAAGGCTTAAGCATAAGTTCCTGCATACAAAGTTAGTTCTGTACTTTCATTTCAAAAGGTGAATATGAATTTCAGTAGCAAAGTTAGTGTGGTGCTCACAAAACAGCATAGCTGACAGTGCTGGAGAGCAGCTTACCTATTCATAGAGCAAGTACAGTTTGCATTCTTCCCGCATTGCCGTTTAAGGATCAAGTCAACTCCTGGCCTGGAAAAATCGCATTTAAGGAATTCACTTTCCACTGCCCTTAAGTTCTTTGGGATATAAATATATTTGTCTTTTTTGACTAATAAATACATTTGACTAATGGAAGCTATGAGATGATGATATCTGGGAGAAAACCTGCAATTCCTTTCTTATAGGTTGTTAAAGAGCTGCTCCAACTATTTTGGGGCACTGCCAATCTATGTTAGCTCTCATTTTTGTGCACACTCTCTACTTTTATAACTAAAAACTTAAAGGTACAGGTTTTGGTTTGTTTTTTAAATGAGTTTTGTGGGGTTTTTTATCAGCACAGTACTATGAACCAAAGGCTGGGCAATCAAAACAATGCATATACTGGTGTTACTGTTAGTGCTGTCCTGATTCCACAGGAGACAGCTGATGTAGCTGCTGTGTATATAGGATTCTCTTGTCCTAAGCAAAAACGTGCTTCTTAACTAATTTCTTTTAAGCATATAATCTTATCTATAGCATGACAGGCAAATGAAGATGCTAAAGACTTGAAAACAGCAGCTCTTACTGTGCCTCAGGAAGCCATTATGTGTATAAAACTTGTCTCCTTGTTGTGTGCTTTTGTTTTGTGTGTGCATTAAACTGTACTAGTTAGCTTAGTAAAATATGTCACTTATTCCTTCAGATCTTGTGTCGCTTTTATCTCTCTAATTACTTCCAAGTATATGAGAACTGTTAGGACAAGGATATGAGTTACTGCACTTATCTGACATTTACTTCTTAAAAACTAACTAAAAGCTGACAAAACAGAATGAGGCTAAATCTTTTTGGTACTTTTTGGTACTTGTTATTACAGATTCTTGCATTACTCTCTTAGAGTTTTCTCTTCAACTAACTTTACATGCTATTAGAAAAGGTGTGCTTTTTAAATTTAGGCATTTGAAAACCTTTGCTTTCATTTGGGTTCCTATTTTAAAAAGTGAATTTCCTTTTGCTTCTGACTCGGAGTATTGTTTTATGTTAAAAGTTGGCCTCAAAGAATTGCAATGTTCCCCTACCGCCCATTTGAAACAGCCTTCTGCATCCAAGAGATGGTTTTTGTCTGCTTATTGTAAAGCATAGAGGCACATTTATAACTCACCTGGGCCTTCAAGGGATCTTTTTTCACTTGAAATGAGGACAAAGCAGAGTGCCAGACTATTGTTTCTATCACAGTACTTAGCACCAGCCAGATCACAAGCTGTTGTGCAGAACGCTCAACTGACAGGCACTGAGAAGTGGTCTCTCCTCTCACAGCTTGTAACTCCAGCCTTGGTTTGAGGTAAAGGCCTACTCGGCATTTGGGAAGAACTTCTCTGAGTAAGTGAAAGTGCCAGTAATTGCAGGGACAGGTTTCTGCTTGGCATTGTGTGGTGGCTGATTTTTGGCCTGTTACATAGTGGAGTGCAGCTTCTCTTTTTCTTCTTCAAATTGTGGTGTTCTGCTACTTCAGCAGAGGTAGATGGAGATACCTGCTTGTCCCGCAACTCTTAATAGCTTGTGAACATGCCTTTGAGTTGCTGAGCTGAACAAAAGAAATTTGGCAAGTAAGTGTTACATAGATTTTTGTTACATACAAAAATCTTTTTCTTCTTCAAATTGTGGTGTTCTGCTACTTCAGCAGAGGTAGATGGAGATACCTGCTTGTCCCGCAACTCTTAATAGCTTGTGAACATGCCTTTGAGTTGCTGAGCTGAACAAAAGAAATTTGGCAAGTAAGTTATACTTACCCTTCGTTTGGGTTTTCCTGAATCACACTCATCTTGGACCACTGGTCAGTTTGAAGCATGTCTTGACCAACTACCTTGTTAGTGTGTGATTTCTCTGGAACAGACTTTATTTTTTATCCCAGTGTTCACTTACCTAAATGTCACTTTTCAGTTAGGAAGGATAAACTACTGAAATCACTGAGCTACTCAAGAAATTATAGTGTCTCAGGGCCTCTAAACGGCGGAGGTCTTACTGCTTCTCCTTCCTCCTCTGCTTTTGTTTGTGGCCAATGACTGCCTCTTACACGGGCTCTGGTTCTCATCAGATCCTTTAGTGAGCACGTGAAGCAGCTGATACGACACAAACTTACCCAACTCATATTGGGCTAGTTTTAGTTGTTGGGCTTTTTTTTTTTTTTTTTTTTTTCCCACCCCCCTCAGGTAGCTGAATTCAATTTAATGGCAATCAATAAATGATACTGAGTGCCAGAACTATGAAAAGCAAGCACTACACCAAGTATGTGGCTGGAAGGAGGGATGGCAAGGGAAGGTTCCCCCCTTTGGCAGTGTTGAACTGTTAAGTCATCTCTGCATCTTGTGGAGCAGCAGGTGCAGTTTGCTTTTGTACACCTCAGCCTGCCATTTCCTTACCATTCTTCTGGGAATGGCAAGATTCAGTCCAACCTTAAAGTTTTCTGCTAGTTGTATTAAGGTGCTCTTCAAAGCACAGCCCAGAATCATTCTTCCAGAGAAAGACTGGTGGAGTTGGGTTTCTGAAGAAACTATGTCATGTGCTGCAGTCTTCAGTCAGTGTGTCTTACCCTTAGATTGCTGGAGTCAGTTATGTTCTTTCATCGGTGCAGTTGACCAGCCCTACCCAAAATTCATGGAAATCAATGGAAGATCTCAGCTTGCTTTTTTTTTTTTTTTTTTTTGTTTGTTTGTTTGTTTGAGAAGGAGATGTGCACTGGTATTTTTTTTTTTTAAAAAAAAAAAGTTACATTGGTGATATCTCCTCTGGCTTTCTGTTTAAAACTTTTGGGCTCCTGTGCTCTTCTCTTTCTTCAAAAAAACCCCCATATTTAATCTTATAGACCAAGCACTTCTTGGAACCATTCCATAACAGAAGAGACCTCAAAGAGCTTGGCTTCTGAGCATAGCAAAAAATAAAGCTGCGAGCATAAAGGCCATCTTTGGAACAGGTCAGAAGACCTGTATCCTGTTGTTGATAGAAGCCTGTAGTGCAGAAAGAGGTATGTGAAACTGAGTATACGGTAATCCTTTTGCAGGTTTACCATTCTGGCTTTTGGCTGTCAGTGCCTAAGCTAGAGTTGCTGGGACTACTGTGTAAAGGCTCATGATGGCTCTGTTGTCAATTTATCTGATCATTTTCTGGGTATCTTTAGGATTCACTTGGTGTGGCTGCAAGCTTTTTCACAATATTTATTATTTGAAGAAAGTGCTTCCTGAATGAGGGTGGTATTAGGGTACGTACTTATTTATTTACTTCGATGCTGCCATCTCTTTAGATTGAGGTGCCTCCATTTCTTATTTTATGGGAAATAGTGAGTGAGCATGGGTTGACTTTGACGTAAGCTCTGTAAAGATCTTCAGGTATCCTTTTCTAAAAGGTTTTTGAAGTAGTATGTTTCATTTGACTGTCTTGCTTCAGCTTCCAGCGCTGCTGTTTTGTGTGCCTTACGATAGAAGAGTTGTAGTAAGTGAACTCGGGGAATGATTAGGTAATTGAGAAGAGCAAACCTTCATTTGCACTAGAAGCAGAGTGTCTTTGCCTCTCTTAGCCCAGGGAATTGGCTCCTACTAGCCACGACTTGACTATAGCAAGGCTAAAAGAAGTCTTCATTTGTAGGTGATTATTCTTTCAATGCCAGTTGCATCACTTTCTTTAATCTCCTATCAGTAATCATTAAATTTCATTGGATTATGCTTTTATTGAGCCAGGTAATGTGTGTTTCGCTTGATTTCTTCCCCAAAGATTTCTGGTAATGATTTGAATGAAGGCACAGAGGATGGAGAATCACTTACTTTTTGCGATAGCTTCTTCTGTTAGTCATTTTCCCTGTTCAGTAATGAAAAGGAGGGGAAGAAAAAAAAAGGCAGCTGTATTGGGGATTTTGCTACTTACTGAATTAAGTGTATAGAATATAGAATTTCCATTGTTACAGAATGAGATGTGATACCCTGTAAATTACAGGGCTTGACCGATGGATAAGCAGGTGAATTAAGTGTTGGTATACTCGGTGACAGTATATTTAAGTCTTTTTGTCCAGGAGGACTGACTCGTGTGCCTGTGTGTGGTTTAGCCTCTTTGTCCTTTCACGGCATCAGGTAGCGTAGGTTGGGATTTAGCGTGCCTATGGCTGTTCTGCTGCGATTGCAAACTTGGTGCGGAATCGCTCCCTCTGGTGCTCTTCCAGTAGGAGACAAATGGGAGAAAGTGTCAATAGCCTTAAGCATTGGTGCTTTTGATCATTTTCTGTTAGAAATTAATTTAAAAGTGTTTTTTTAAATTGAATTGAACTCTCTAGGAAATGTATTTCCTAATCTGAAACAAAAATAATTCTACTGATAAGTCTTTTTTAGCAGGTGGTCTTTGGATTTAAAAAAACCCAGGCTAATAATATAAATTCTGCCATGCAGTCAGATCCATATTATTTAGTATGAAGGGGAGGCTGTGATGTTCCAAATATCGGAAAACCAAGATACTGTAATGATAGACTTTTCCTTGGGACTAAGCTGGAGTCTAGTGCTGGGCCAGACCTTAATAAGCTTAGTTGGACTTGGACTTATTTTGTGAACAGCCACTAGGCTCTGTCTCCATTACATACCTGGGTGCTCTTGGTTCTTTACCCAGAGTCTATTTAGATTTGCACATTAGCTTGGGCTCCACTCACCAGGAAAACATGTTTCCCAGCCCCAGACCAGCCAGCTTTGGCAATGAGACCGGCTGCATTGGCAAGGCAGCGTGCCTACGGTCAGCGAGCCCGATGGACTCTGGCTGCCTCTGCGCACAGGCAGCTCTGGGGTCCCTGTGGTCATATTGTTTTCTTTAGGAATATATAAAGATGTTAATAGGTTAGGGTTTTTTAAAAATTGTTTTTAAGGTTTTAAAAATAGCATCACTAACTTGTGTTACTGGTCCTAGCTGAATTCACAAGTGAATATGACCTAGGATATTTTAATCTTTTAAACTTTCCTCCTTCTGCGCCCCC
>KL263953.1:0-12833 GCA_000699545.1 Podiceps cristatus
CTTTCTATGATTCTATGATGATTCTATGATTTTACCCACCGGTGTAGTTTTTTCTTTGGAAGGAGGTGCCAGACACTTAGATAAGCATAAAATTTGCTTTTGCTTAGTATTAAATGTGAAGTAAGGAAGGACAGGCTGGTTTGATGGGCCAAGGCCAGTTGTATGAGGTTCAACAAGACTGAGTGCTGGGTCCTGTGCTTGGGTCACAACCCTACGCAACGCTCCAGGCTAGGGGAAGAGTGGCTGGAAAGCTGCCCAGAAGAAAAGGACCTGGGGGTGTTGGGCAACACCTGGCTGAGTATGAGCCAGCAGTGTGCCCAGGTGGCCAAGAAGGCCAACAGCATCCTGGCTTGTATCAAGGGAGACCTTATCGCTCTCTACAACTACCTGAAAGTAGTATCAACCTCTTCTCCCAAGTAACAAGCGACAGAAACAAGAGGAAACAGCCTCAAGTTGCGGCAAGGGTGGTTTAAATTGGATATTAGGAAAAATTTCATCACCAAAAGGCTTATCAGGCATTGGAACAGGCTGCCTAGGGAAGTGGTTGACTCACCATCCCTGGCGGTATTTAAAAGACATTCAAATGTGATGCTTAGGGACATGGTTTAGTGGTGGACTTGGCAGTGTTAGGTTAATGGTTGGACTCAATGATCTTAAAGGTCTTTCCAACGTAAACGATTCTATGATTCTATGAAAAGGGGAACCTGAAAGCAACAGCAAGATCCCAAGCCAAACTGCAGAGGAAAAACAGAGTTTTTCAAATAACTGATTCTTTGACTCTGTAACTGAAATGAGGCAGTGGGAAGTGGGAATATTTTCAGGATGAAATCTGGGCTATTCTGCAAATCAAAATGACGTTGGCTAGGCTGAATGCAGCCTTTGAACTGGCATTGCCCCAGCTTCAGTGGTTGGCACACTGCCATTTGTGTGTAAACAATATGGAGTCATGTCTTCAGCAGCTATCACAGGTGGTCTTAAACTAGGAAAAGATTGTAACATCATTTTTGATGTTAATCAAAATAAATATATGTATATTTTCACAATACAATGTGTATATATCACAATAAAAATATATATACATATATTTACCTGTCCTATGGCTGGCTTAAAAGTAGAATCATTATTTTGCTGTTTAAAATAATTTAGCTACTATCTCTTAGCTGTCTGCCTTTAAGGCAACAAAATTCTCTATGAATACCCCCCTCCCCATCATACCTTTTCATTTGAGAAATGCTCTGATATTTCTTATTTAAGAGTTGCACACTAAAGGCCCTTCTGCCCACGGTCGTGGGAAAGGGGAAGAGGATTTGTTACCATCATAGAGGTCACCAGTTCAGGGGCACTAGTCCTATCACACCTCCTTCTAACAAGAGGGAACAACCTCCCCAGCTCTGCAGGCTGGCTGGGCGTGAGGCCCCCACCCAGGACAGAAACATGGTCTTGGGCATCAGGGAATCAGTCTTCTCCAGAAAAGTGGATCACGCAGCAGCACCATTTGCTTTTGGAGTCTCTCTCCCTGTTAAAAGGGATTGCTGATGGTTCTGCCCAGTGGTTTTTCATCCCCTGTTTAGTAGAGCCTGAACAGATGCAAGGGGCACATCCCCCCCATACCACCAACAGCAAAGGCACATGCAAGTAACTACAATGGGGAAGGACTTTTCCAGCTGACTGTGTTATCCTAGCAGTGACTATGCAGCCAAGGTGGATAAAAACAAACAACTTTGTGGTCTGGTTCAACGCATACAACCCTGGCACCTCCCAGCACAAAACTGGCTCTTTCCCCATCCTGGTCACCACTACCACTAAGTCTTTGTTTTACCTAACCAATTTAGTGTAGTTAGTGGATTTGCTGTGTAAATTGTATATGATGCATATCTGTGTGCTTTATGGCTGTGTAGGAGTTTGTAAAATTACGTATCTCAGCTCCAATGAAGTTTTTTTTATAGAAAAAGACCAAAATGGAGCTAAGAGAGAGACAATGGCTTCTACTTAACACAGCAGAAACACCAACTCTAATTTCTAGAGACAGAAAATATAGGTACATTGGTTTAGAGAAGGAATTGTCAAATGTGACCTGGCTGTCAAGGAAGATGAAAGCAGACAGGTATGCAACATTTCGTGTGAGGGATGCTGACAAAACTGGCATTATCATCAATCTCAAAATGCCATGTAAATGATTAGACAACTGTGTTTCTCTAGGAGAATTTAATCTAGGTGCTATTGGACTCCACTTTAAACAGTGTAGAAAGATGTTGGATTAAGATCTTTGGGGTATTTTTCCCTCTTTTTATTTTTTCCCTGCCCCTGAGTGCCACTTGGATTTGCTTTGGTGCTAATGGTGCTACAGCCAAGTTATAACACCAGGCCATGCTTGTTGAAGTTTTTTTCCTCATATATGTAAGAATTCTTCCCCAAACACATGGTTGTTGAGTTCCTCGCTGTCTAAGCTACTGACAGTCATCTTCTTCAAATATTGGCATAACTTTACAGCAATTTCTCTGACCAAGAGAAAGCCATAGCCAAGCACACACCTGCATTGCATCAAGCTACACATCTGCTGTGCACAAAGATCACGAGGAGCTGTATGTAGGATGGGACTGTTATTTAATAATGCTGAGGTGATTCCATGCGTTCCTGTGAAAGAAAAGGAGATGGCAAAAGACCTTGTGGGCAAAAACACAGGAACTGCAGGGAGCAGATGAGACTTCCTGAGGAGCTATGGCCTACGTGGAAAGGTGCTGCTCTCCTTGCCCATCCCCAGATCCCTGCCAGAGATGCTCCCTGTCTCTGCAAAGCCTCTCCTTCAGATAGAGGGGCAGGGTTTCCTCTGCCATCCTCTACCTTGATGTTCACAGCTGCCAGCACAGGGAATGGAGCTGCCAAGCCTTTGTCGAAGGCTCACAGGCAGCAAGCACTTTCTTCAGTTGTCCTCTGCCAGCACACCATGAATCTGCAGCTGTTCCAGTAACGAGCACATATCTTCAACAGTGGAAAACTCAGCCCTATAGCATCCTAGTCCTGATAGACCACAGAGCTCAGGGCCCACAGTCACCAGTGTCAGGGCTACCTGTGCATTAGCTCTATTAACTTTCACACACACACAGCTAATACATGATAGGTCTTAATGGGGATGAGTATTTCTGGCAAGACAGCAAAATCATTTTTTCTCAGGTCAACACCTCATCTTTGGTCACAGGCAAAGCTTTCTTATCAACTGTAGTTTAATTCCAAGAAGCTGGTAACATACCTAGGTAGCCTATACTGCAGGTGCATAGTGGCAACCAGCAGTAACACAGGAGTGTGTAAGTTTACCATGCACATCAGTGAGTGATGAGGAAATTTCTGTTCTGGATTGTGCCCAAGCGTGTTATCCAAATTAGACTTATAGCAAGGATTCAGAGGTGCTATAGGTATTTTGGCAGTGCTTGCAGTTAGAGTATCAGCTGTGCATAAATCATTTGACTACCCAACAAGTGTCACAGGGACATAGCAGTTACAGCAATGAACAAATGGGGGACCATCTTGAAGGCAAGTCTCATGCATTTTAGCACAATACCTATTTGCAAGCATGTCTTTTCAGTGCAAGTGTCAGATTGTTCTGCACTGTCACACACAGGCACATGGTCTAAGTGGTGGGTCCTTTGGTGTCCAGGCATCCCACAGGCTGTAGAATATGCCACATCTTTCTAGCCAGTTGTGCACAATGGATCAGTGTGGCCACATCCATACCTCACTACCTTGGACTCCACAGCCCAAAGTGGGGCTGCATCTGTTGAAAGCAAACTTAAGCACAGAGGATACCTTGAACATGCGTATGTCTTCTACCCTTCAGGAAAGAGATGAGGGGGACATCATCAGAAGACAGTTGTCTGCACATCTAGTTTCTCTGCAGCACACAGAGAAAAGCATTTGGTTTATGACAACATAAGTGCTGCTTTTTATTGGTTGGAGATCTCTTTGGGAAAGTCAAACAGTAGACCTGCTCAGACTACTTGGAAAGGACCTGGGAATGATGTTACCTACATTTCTGATGGGGCTTTTGGGGCTAGAACTAAGAAAGAGGGACAGTTCCAGCCCACAGTGCCTTTGTTTCAACTCTCCTCATCCAAGAAGCATCAGCTAGAAAATGTTCTCCACCTGTCACTTACTTGTCCTTTCAGTACCAAAACTTCCTGCTGGCTTCCACCTGATCTTGATGGAATCTCTTATCCCTATCCCAAGAACAGGGACTGCACCACTTGGCTGTTAGTTCTCCATACACATGACCAAGCTGGACTCCCTTCCTTCAAGACTGTGGCCTGAGATCTCATGGTCCTGACACTCCTTTCCCAAGGACCAGCAAGATAACCCACAGGAGAACAGAGAGATCCCTGCAACATATGGCTCCTCCCTTGCTCTCCTCTCTTCTACCTGTAATTCATTAACCAACCAAAGTTGCTCTCTGTCTCTTCCCCATCCAGGATCTCAGATCTCGACTTTCCCTTTCCCATCAGGACCACAGGGGTGCAGGGGATGACATAACACACAGCTGGCACTCACTGAGGCACAGATTGCTCCCATGCTCATTGCTTTCCAGGCAGAATTTAATCAAGGTTTAAGGTCTATGAATGTGGAACTAGGGGTCCCAAAGCTAAATGGGATAGAGGCTTGCACAGGTAGGCTGCAACAAGGACTGGCATTTAGTTGCAAGGTTTTACTTCAGTGCTACTTTTGCCAGAGCCTGGTAATAATTTGGAAAAGAACACTCATCCAGAGCCAGCCAATGCAATTAGAAATACAGGAAAAGCCTGATTGTTTTTCCATGCATTAAACATTAAGAAAATAAAGGCATTTCTCTCCAGTACAAGTATTGACTGTAATTATAGATAGCAGGCAGCCTTAGCAGCTATAAAATATTGAAGTGCCTTTATATTGCTACTGCTATAGTTTACTATTTAGGGACAGGAGAAAGGTTGCCATTTAATGAAGTGCAGTTTCACAGAGCAATGGAAAGGAGGCCCATTACTACATAATACTGCTGCCCTTTCCATTATTAGCCTGAAAGCGCTTGCCAGATGAATAGAAACAGGTTTAAACTTGCTTTATGAATTCTATAATGTTAATTTGCCCTAAGCAGCTCACCCTCTGGGTAATCTCTGCTTGGAAGAGAGATTCCTATCTGATAAAACCATATTTAGCATATTTTAGTCTCTCAGAATTTCAAGTGGCTCTCATGGTATGGCCAGGGCAGTCACATGTCAGGGAAAATAGGTCGCCCTGCAAATGTTTCCTCACAGTCAGGATTTGTCCTTCAGCTGTTGGCATCAGGCGGTACTTAAGAATTCAACCAATGTCCCAAATCACTCTACTGTCTCCTAGTTTTGCAGGTGAAACCTAGCCTTGGAGACGCTGGTATATCTGTGACCCTGGACAAGTGAGATGGACTGGAAACAGGTGACCAAGTGCACCTGAGGACACGGACCTAAAAAGTCTCTGCAGTCCAACTTTCCTAGCTGTGAAACAGCACCTCTTTATTTCATAACTATGAATGAGAGGCACATTGGCAAAGAGCATAGGCTACTTAGAGGCAAATAATGATAGTCCTGCCATAGAGCATAGACAGGGATTACAAATATTGAGAGCAGGTGAAATAGCCCAGAAGGCTTGTCAAATTCTCCTGCATGTTACAGCAGGGCACGGGCATGACCAAGGAACTGCTGGGCTGAGCAGGGTTTTTTTCAAAACACCCTCCCCCAACACAGAACACCAAAACCAACCAACCAACCAAAAAAGAAAGAAACATGGAAATCTTAAAAAAAAAAAAAAAATCCACTAAAAAAATCGGTGACTCAAAGTCAAAAGCTACGAACAAACTACGTTTCACTTCTAAAAGGTGTCAAACATGGCAAGGTCTTTCAGCCCAACCCAAGACTCAATCACAGTGTGCAGCACTTTCATGAACCTGCCACCCTGAGCAGCAGTTCCCTTAAGAGAGATGAACGGGCAGTTTCCCTTCCTTTGTTCAGACTCCAGGGCAAAAGATTGGCAGGCATCTCCTCTGCCTGAGGAGGGAAGCGGCAAACACCTATCACTCAAGACCTACTTCATGCAGAGACAAGAGTAGGCTAGTAGGATACTCCTAGTATCCTAATAGTAAAGTAGAATAACTATGATAGTCCCCACATTGCCATAGCTCTCATATAAAGAAATGTGGCAGTTTTCTGGCCCAGATAGATACGCACAGAACCTCACTGCAGGAACCCCAGACCCAAGTGGACCAAGCCAAATGGTCTGTAGTAGGGCCCATTAAGCATTCAATTTGTTTATTCAGATTACACTGTTTCACTACATTGTGCTTCACTGAGTTGGCTAAGTATTTTTTACTTTCTTAGCTCACAATATGACTTTAAATTTAAAAGGAAAACATTAGTTAAAATTCCTCAGAAGCATTACCTGCAAATGTACCTTACTACAACTTGTATCCAAACTGTTACAATTAGTAAAGGTCAGTCTCTGGAGTTTAGCACTTTCAAGGCCTATCGGAGAAAGTTGCCTAGGCTAAGGTTAAACCTGAATGTAATGAGTTCCAAGCCTTGAAGGAATAAACCTAGATACTAGAATAGACTACAGTAGTATTTATAAGATACGTTTGCTGACAGTCAGATCAGCCTGAAGAGGTAAGACCTGGCTACAGTTGTGGTTTTGCTCTACTAAAATTATTACAAAGACTCATTTGCAAAAGCAGAAGGCATCACTAATATCCTTTGATTAGTAAGATTAAAGGTCTGTTCTTACAACACAAGACTTTGTTTTCTCTTTTGTAGTCACAGCCTCTTGCAATAAGTAAAACAGACAGCTAGCCAAAATGAAGTGAGATTCATCTCATTCATGCGTACACTTAACACACATCAGACATATATCCCAAGGGCTATTCAGGGCACTATCTCCCACTGGTTCAACACTTCAACTTACCTTATTCAGGCAACAGTTACCTTAACAAGTCAAAGGCTCCAAAATCTCTACATCAAAACAGTCTAGCCCAACAACCATTTTCTTACACAAGCATCCTCTTGCAATGACATCCTAATTTCTCAGTTAAGAGACATCTCAACACAACCAATTAATACATCTCAAGTCTTTATTTCCTTGCTATTCAATTAACAAAACCTAAAGGTTATTTCTTTGTCAGAAGAAAAATCACTGCTATTTGCCTTTGTGCTAAGTCAATTAAAAAAAAAAAAAAGACGTGGTCACAGCTCTCAGGGGTACAATTTTTCTTTGCTGTTTGAAGTGTCAGATGATCTTTATCAGGTCAACAGCCTAGAGTGTGGGGTGGCTTGCAGCCCAGTTGATTTAAGCGGGTGAGTTTAGGTAAGCTAAGCTTGTATTGGCAAAGTCATTATAAATAAAGCTCTAAAAGTCCCAAAAAGTCTCTGAAATACAGAGATTAGTGGTTTCAGCAAAATTCCTGGTTTTAGGGAGTGGGACCTAGACAGTGGCCTTACAGGAGTTGTACAGGGAAGTCCTAGCTTTCAGCCTGGTAAGAAAATAACTAAGGGATATAAAGGCCTAGCTGAGAAGGGCCAGGTCACAGATCTAGATGCTTTGTGAACAGATTTATGCCCCATCCCTATGCCTTTTTCACCAGGACTTCGGGAAAGATCTTCCCCTTTTCTGCTGCTTATGATATTAGTACTTCCCAGACGTTGAAAAGTCCAAACACTTTTTTTTTTTTAGAAAGTTAGCCAAAGCTAACTGTGCCCTTCTTGCAAAGCTCTAATGACCTAATGGACCAACATCTCTGCACAGATTTTTTTCTAGAGAAATGCCATGAACATCTAGAGGAGTAAATCAAGTTGAGTTACAAGTATGTTGGCCCAAAAGGGAGGGAGAGAATTATTTCTTGAAGATTATCTTCTGGATGGAAAGCAATTGCCAGAGCAACTGGGTTACCTGCAGAAAGTGTTAACTTTTGGAGTAATCATCTTTCCTGTAAAGGAGACCTTTTGTACTTGTCAAGAAAAAACCCACTCTCTGAAATACCAAAACCATTAATAAAATAATTTCCACACACCATTAGGGATGTAGCCATGGTAAATAATGAGTTTATTTTATTTTCTCCTACTGGCAAATTGCCTTTTAAATTTTAATCACTTCTCTAAACCAGCTGCCAGAGTTCTTCTTTTCCTATAATGCATTTATATACTGTATATTAATTTCATTGCCAGTTTTGATACATATAAAATGGCATTGCATTACAAATATAAATAAAGCACAGTAGCAAGCCTGCTTGAATACAAAATGCAGCAATGATTTCATCAGCACATCAAAGAAGATCTCAGAGTGCCCTCCTTCCTAGCAAGCATTTCTCCTGAGAAACCAGGGCAGATTTAGTCAAAACTGAGCACGAGCAAAAAGTATCTATCTGTGCTGGACTTCAAACACATTGTGAAACATATTAAACAGAATTTTCTACTCTAAAAAGATCTCATGATGTGCTTTGAGGAATAAAAGACATGTAGACATGTTGAAAATCTGCATAAAAGATTACATTTACCCCTCTGCTCCATAATAGATGTTCTCCTGATTTTGTCGCCTTTGTAAAGCACAACGCAAAGGTGACTCAACAGTTTCCTGGGTAGCTTGCCTGATTAAGTCCACCATTGGGCATGTCCTCAGGGTAGTCAAGTAGTTACAAATACTGGCATCACCAGAATTTGGGTCCTTGATGTTTTATTTACAGTTATAAACTCAGTTTACAGCAGATAGTGAGAGCAAAGCTCACACATGGGGATGGAGACATAACTGTTCAAACAAGCTTTCCAAAGTATACCAATGAGCACCCGTCCCTGACTCCTCAAGGGCACCAGTTCAGCACATAGCTGCTGCCCAGGGACATGGTAGATAAGTGTAGATACAGACAGGTGGTATTTGGAAGGCAGCGTTTGGACAAGGAACAAGGCAGGTCTGCAGAGACATGGCTTAATTAAAAATTGCATCTTTTTCTTAGATTGCTTTTGGCAATTTACACATGCTAAGGAAGTAACTAAAAATTTTTTTTACAAAAAAAAAAAAAAAAAAGCATCACCACTTCTACGTTGAGAGAAAATGCAAAATCTAGAGATGTCTGAACATCTAACATTCAAGGACAGAAATTGGCCCCACAAATGTGCCAGGGTTGCATGGGATTTGTGAGTCTTGAAGCCTCCTTTACAGATGTTAGTTCAGCATGTTTGCCCATCCTGGGTACAGCTTCCTAAACCTTCCATGCTTTGGCTGTCAGTCTTTGCAGGACCACATGTAACAAGTGAGTTAATTTTCTGGCTCGGCATGAGTTCACTGAGTGGCACACTCTCCTCCTGGCCCCTGGATTAAATTACACAGAGGTGCCTTCCTTGTGGAATTCCCTGCATGAAGTATTTGTATGCTGCAGGACAAAACCTTCTCAGACAGGACTGAAAAACTCCCAGGGTTATACAAGAAATGGCAAACATGACACAGCTGTAATTCCTTCCCCAAGCAAATTGCAAAAGAAGAACAGCCCCCAGGTCTCAAGGCAGTATTGTAAAACTTAATACACTGCTGCTAAAGAAGGTACTGGAAACTCTTGCAATGTAGTCAACCAAATAGTTATGGAAATGTCTCTCCATTCAAGAGCAGCTTCTAATAATGACAGAAAACACTTTCATCTAACAGCTGTACCCACTCTCTAAGAGGCCCTCTAAGACGCCTCTGCTTATTGCAAATGGTGACAGGTGGGTGCATGTAGGGAGCAAAGGGAGTCAGGACCACCAGAACTCCCAGATAAGCAACTGGCCTGCTGATAGGGTGAAAAGCAGCACATGGAAAATCTTCTTATGGGAGAGCATGCAAGTGATGCCTGTCTAAACAGAAGAGAACAAGGAAAAGAGATAAAGCAAGAATTTAAGGAAGCTCTGAGTGGGAAAGGAGTGAGGGTGAAGGAGAAAGCATCAATACACATTTTTCTATAGAATATCTTCAGCTCCCCAGCATCTGGGAGCCTGGACAGAGTCTTCCATTTCTGACAGCTAACAAAGGATATCAGTGTATGAGATTCATAGAAGAAATTGTCACAATAACAAGAGCCATTTTAAGACCATGGATATTGTCTGATTTTGGGGTTGTAAGGACCCATCAAAGACTCCCAAGTTTGGGGATGCAAGGACACATCAAGGTGAAAGCAGTTGGGAAGGAAGCCTGTCCCAACACTGCACGACTCCTGCAACCTCTGAGTAGGATTCTTGCCCACCTACTGGAGTTTAAGAAGGGTTTTCCTCTAGGATAGTACACCGACAATACAGAGAGCTCACACAGCCTCTACTCCTCAGTAGCCCTGGTACATTGCTCACCTGAGCCCCTGGAGAATCACTGCTGCTCTGATCTTGGGAAAGACAAGACCAACAAGTAGAGGCAGGTTTCACAGTTGAGGCACTCTGTTCAGTGACTCCCTACCTTGGCATGGTGTCTGAAGGTCATGCCAATATATGCCCCTCTTCTTGCTTTCCTTTCTTTCCTGACTCTTCAGGCATAGACCAGGTATCTGGGGAAGATCCAAAAAACCAAAACCTCTGCCTAACATGGCCAGCCAGGTAGAGAGCTGGAATTTCCACATCTGCCCAAGGCCAGCACACCTGTCTGGGGCACATCTCACATTCTTCCACCAACAAGCAGTCTCATTCTTTAAAACCCCAAGGGCAGGAACAAAATCCCATTAATAATTTTCTCTGGTAAGTCTGATAGAAAAGACTCACAGAAACACTCCTTCAAGAAACACTGGACATCACCACTCCAACAGAATCACAGAATCACAGGATGGTAGGGGTTGGAAGGGATCTCTGGAGATCACCTAGTCCATGCCCTTAGCTAGAGCAGGGTCACCCAAAGCAGGCTGCACAGGAACGCGTCCAGGAGCGTTTTGAGTATCTCCAGAGAAGGAGACTCCACAGCCTCTCTGGGCAGCCTGTGCCAGTGCTCTGTCACCCGCACAGTAAAGTTTTTCCTCATGTTTGGACGGAACTTCCCATGTTCCAGTTTGTGCCCCTTGTCTTGTCGCTGAGCACCACTGAAAAGAGTCTGGCCCCGTCCTCTTGACACCCACAGTTGAGATATTTACAAGCATTGATGAGGTCCCCTCTCAGTCTTCTCTTCCTCAGGCTAAATAGCTCCAGCTCCCTCAGCCTCTCCCCACAGGAGAGATGCTCCAGTCCCCTCATCATCTTTGTACTCTCCACTGGACACGCTCCTCGTTGTTCTTGAACTGGGGAGCCCAGAACTGGACACAGCACTCCAGATGGGGCCTCACCAGGGCAGAGTAGAGGGGGAGGAGAACTTCCCTCGACCTGCTGGCCACGATCTTCTCAATGCACTCCAAGGTGCTGCTGGCTTTCCCAGCCTGTTGTGGCTCAGCCCCAGCTAGCAGCTGGACGCCAGGCAGCCACTGCCTTGCTCCCCCCTCCCAGCGGGCTGGGTAGAGAACTGGGAAAGAGAGGCAAAACTTGAGGGTTGGGACAACAGCAGTTTAACAGGCAGCAAAGGGGAAGTAAACAAACCAACCCCAACAATAACAGTAACAGAGGGCACAATGCACATGTTACAGTGCAGGTGTACTGCCCTGGAGCCCGGCCCCCATGGCTCCCGAGCATTGATTCCACGCCCTACCCCTCTCTAGCATGTCGGTCACATGGTATAGAATAGACCCCTGGCTAGCTCCTGGTGAAAATTAAACCTATCCCAGCTGAAACCAGGATATAGCTGCGAGGGCACATTGCTGGCTCATGGTCAGTTTGTCATCTACCAGGATTCCCAGGTCCTTCTCCACAGAGCTGCTTTCCAGCAGGTGTACTCATAACCTGTACTAGTGCATGGGGTTATTCCTCCGCAGGTGCAGGACCCTACACTTGCCCCTGTTGAATCTCATGAGGTTCTTCTCTGCCCAGCACTCCAGCCTGCCCAGGTCTTGCTGAATGGCAGCACAGCCTTCTGGGGTATCAGCCAGTTGTACCATCAGCAAACTTGCTGAGGGTACACTCTGTCCCTTCATCCAGGTCACTGATGAATAAATTGAACAAGACTGGGCCCAGTACCAACCCTTGGGGGACACTGCTACCTACAGGCCTCCAACTAGACTCTGCACTGCTGATCACAACCCTCTGAGTTCTGCCATTCAGCCAGTTCTCAGTCCACCTCACTGTTCACTCATCTGCCCCACACTTCCTGAGCTTACCTGTGAGGATGTTATGGGAGACGGTGTTAAAACCCTTGCTTGAAGTCAAGGTAGACGACATCCACTGCTCTCCCCTCATCCACCCAGCCAGTCATGCCATCATAGAAATCTATCAGATGTCAAGCATTATTTCCCCTTGGTGAATCTATGCTGACTACTGATAACCTTCTTTTCCTCCACATGCTTAGAGATGACATCCAGAATGAGCTGCCTTCCACTAGAAGCAGGATTATCACAAGGATTGGGCCAGGGCAACTGCAGCTTTGGAGGAGCCAAGATGGAGGGAGCTGTCCCAGATGAGGGAGAAACTCTCCTTCCAAAATAGCTTGTAAGTAATCAGTCTGTCTGGGTTATGTTTGTCTCCTGCACTGATTTCCTACATTCATACCCTTCTAGAGAATCTCTTCCTGCTTGGCTTTCTTTGCTTTTCTCACTTTCCTCTTTCAAGACCTGCCTGTCCCCAGTTTATCCAGGCACAGTGTCCCAGTCCCCAGTAGAACCAGTGGATTTGGATCAGGCACTGACCCTGTTCAGTCTCACGTCATCTCTGTTCCTTAGTCACTTGCACTCTCACAATGACTCTTCTCCAGCAATGCATTACTTTCCCCAA
>JMFS01037368.1:0-13075 GCA_000699545.1 Podiceps cristatus
GGGGGGGGTGAGTTGGAGAAGCAGAGGGAGAGAAAGAACAAGTATACGAATCTTGAGATACAAGATTTCAGGTCAAAACGGGATCGAAACACGGCAGCCTTGAGTAAGTACCTCTCCGGGCAATTCTCCCTTGCCTAGCCCACACTTTGCCACCAGATGGCCCCGCATGAACTGGGATGAATAATTGCTTACTCGTTTCGGAGACAAATGGGCGTTTAAGTCTTTGTAATTTCCAAGGGTCCTAGCTGCCAAAACCCCCCTCCCCAGAACCCCTCCAAAAGTCTGGCCGTATGAGGCTGGAGAGTTTGAACAGCTCCAGGTTAAAAAGCCTGGATTCGAATCCAGGTCTCAAGTCCTGGAATGTTTGGATGCAGGATCATGGTTTGGTCTTGAAGCACAAAAGGTGATACACTAGTGTATGGATGACACTGAGTTAACAGTAAAAATGGGAATTTAATATGTGATGTGCCTGAGTTCACTCTTTCGATCTATGCAGCATTCTTAAAGTCGCAGGATTGCACCCAGCTTTGGGCACCGTGCTGCAGGAGAGATGGAGACCACCTGGAACTGAAGAGAATTCAAGGAGAGCAACAAAGACGAACAAAAGTTCTGCAAAACATAACCAGGGTGCGACACCTGAAAAAAATGGCTTGCTAAGCTGTTTGATGAAGAGTTTTGTTGGCCAGCTGCAGTCAGCAGCTGACCTAGCGGGCAGGGCCTCAAGTTAAAATCAGGAAGTCTAGCGAGGAGCTAGGACTCTGGTGCCATGAGCCAGCAAGTGAGAGATAACAAATCCTGGAAGAGACAGCCTCTTGAGGTCCCCTCTGGTTTATTTTCTAAGACTTCTAGGAGCTTTTTTTACAGAAAGATCCGGAAGAGTTAACAATTACACGTATCAGTGGACAAGCACTGAATGCTAATTTTAACACCTGCAGGAATTCCACCAAAAATTTTTTCTAGAAAAGGTGAAGTACAGTGTATCTAACGTCCCCGGCCTTTTGACCAGGGTAGGTCAGATGAAGGTAAGCTTGATTGTAGAGCAGAATTTAAGAGACAAGGAGACTTTGATGAACCAGTGTTTATTGTGATCAGCTCCACTTCAAGGTGTGTGGAGGAACAGGAATTAATAGGCCTAGGACTTGACCTTCAAGATACGCACCTCTGTCCTTGAGAATTGTCTTTAGGAGAACAAAACCAAGAGGAAACAGAAGATATGATGTGGCAAGCAGGGCCCAGGAACCTGGCCTGTATCTAAGCAATAAGGAAGTCATGAGCAAGGAGCATTAACCAACCACAATAGAGGAAGGAGCACGTGAATGACAGTAATTAGCAATCACATATTTGTTTATGTCGAATGTGTTTAGCAGATGATGCTACATAACAAAAAGGACATGGATGTGTTGGAGCGGGTCCAGAGGAGGGCCACAAAGAAGCTCAGAGGGCTGGAGCAGCTCTGCTATGAAGACCGGCTGAGAGAGTTGGGGCTGTTCAGCCTGGAGAAGAGACAGCTCCGAGGTGACCTTACAGCAGCCTGAAGGGGCCTTACAGGAAGGATGGAGAGGGGCTTTTTACAAGGGTGTGTAGTGAAAGGACAAGGGGGAATGGTTTTAAACTAAAGGAGAGCAGATTTAGATTAGACATTAGGAAGAAATTCTTCACCATGAGGGTGGTGAGGTACTGGCACAGGCTGCCCAGAGAAGCTGTGGGTGCCCCATCCCTGGCAGTGTTCAAGGCCGGGCTGGATGGAGCTCTGAGCAACCTGGTCTGGTGGAAGGTGTCCCTGCCCATCCACTAGATGATCTTCAAGGTCCCTTCCAACCCTAAGCATTCTGAGTCTATGGTTTTGCATTCTATGATTCTATGACTCTATAAGCACAGATTTAAGAGCAATAAAGGTCTCTGATTCATCCTCTGTCAGAGTCCGTGCTTCAATCCGTCGCAAAGGTGCAGCAGTGCTGGGCTGCAGTCCCCAGATTTCTTGTTCCAAACACTTCCTTTCTGGCCCTCGCTAGTGTTCCAAATGTTCCTGCACTTTTCAGTAAGAGGATTCAGCGTGGACTTCGCAGTTCTCCTCCAGGTATAAGGTGTGGTGGATACCCCTGTTAGCTTGTAATTTCTTTAGGAGAGGAACACACCATCATTATACTCAGTAAGTAAGCACTAGAGCTCAAAAGCGCAGTTCTAATCTCTCATTTATACTGTTGGAGTCAGGTGTTTCATCAATATATTGATGGACAAGGGGTAATGGTTTTAAGCTGAAACAGGGTAGGTTTAGATTAGATGTAAGGAGAAAATTCTTTACAATGAGGGTGGTAAAGCACTGGAACGGGTTGCCCAGAGAGGTGGTGGATGCCCCATCCCTGGAAACCTTCAAGACCAGGTTGGACGTGGCTCTGAGCAACCTGATCTAGGTAGCAGTGTCCCTGCTCACTGCAGGGGGGTTGGACTAGCGGTCCGTTCCAACCCAAAACATTCTATGATTCTATGATTTTCATAGATGCTTGAAGTACTGCTGTGGCACTTTCCAAGATCTGTATTACCTCTTGCCTATGACCATTTGAAATCTCCAGGCTGGACAGTCCTGAGCTCACAGCCTTTGAGGCACTCTTGCTGGTCATTGTGCACAGGATACATCTGCCCCACAGATAGAGGACTGCGATTTCCCCAAAACTCAACAGCCACAGAAACCAAATCCTACTTTTCTTTTCAGACTAGAACATTAACCTTGGAAGTGAAAAATTTTGATCTAGTGTCCTCTTTAGCCTAAATTCAAATGGGCAACACGCTCCACATACATACATAGCCGTAGGATAAGCTGTGTTTACTCCCCTGACAGGCTGATGTAATGCTGCGCAAGCCTCCAAATCAGCTCGCTACTGTATGCCTGGATCACAGAATCACACAGAATCACAGAATCACTAAGGTTGGGAAGGACCTTAAGATCATCAAATCCAACCATCAACCAACACCACCCTGCCCATTAATCCATGTCCCACAATGCCTCATCCACACGTTCCTTAAACCCCTCCAGTGAGGGTGACTCCACCACCTCCCTGGGCAGCCCATTCCAATGCCTCACCACTCTCTCTCAGTAAAGACATTTTTCCTAATATCCAGTCTAACCCTCTCCTGCTGCAACTTGAAGCCATTTCTTCTCGTCCTATCACTGGTCACTTGGGAGAAGAGACCAACACCCAACTCCCTGCAACCCCCTTTCAGGCAGTTGTAGAGAGCAGTTGTAGCGTTTTCCTTGCTTTCAGATAGAGATGCACACACAGTCTATGCCTTATCCTGGGGGAGAGAGCAGGAAATATTCATTGATGTACTGATTTGTTCATATATTTTACCCTTCAAACACCACAAAATCATTATAATCAATATAGCCACCTTCTCCTTCAATGATAAATTTAAATTTTTAATTGCTACTGCAGTGTTGTGTGTGTCCAAGTTATGGGCCCTTTTAGGTAGACCTGACTACACCTTGGCCTTACAGTGTGCTGCCCTGAAAGACAGAAAAATCTTTTAAACTCATAAAATTCAAGGATTATGAGAGCATAAATTGGGGGGGGGGGGAAAAAAAAAGGAAAAGCAAAAAGGAAAGAGGGGGGGGGGGGGGGAAAAAAGGCAAAGCAAACAGGAATAGCAATACATGTTCTTTACTAAGGCTGCAAGATGAATTCATATAAAGAATTTATAGAACAGTTTACGTATTAAATAAGTGGTTAAAACAGCTATTTCAGAGTTATTTTTCATGTATATTATATTTCAGAGTTATTTTTCATGTATATTATTACAATTTCAAAGAGCCTAAATATTCTCATCAACTCCTAAACCTGCAGTTTGCAGAACGTGGAGGCCAAATCTGTTTCAGATAGATACAACCAAAAGCCCCAAACCTGAGTAGAATGAAAAGCCTTGGCAGAGACTGTAACAAATGCTGAGCACGTAGCGCGCAGGCAGCTGCCAGCAGTGAGACAGGGCACTCCTGAGTCCCGTGGCATGTAAACCACAGCAACGGGAACCTGGGGAACAAATCCAAATTCTGACATGGTACACAGCCAAGTGGGTGTCTGGCTCTGCACAGCAACAGAGAATATTACTACAAATGAAAGTATTGCTGTGACCCTGTTGTTGAAAATTACAAAACCTAAAGGGCTCCACCTATAGCAATAGTTGCTGTGCAGCAAGATCCCAAAAAAGCCAAACCCATAACCTCAGCCTTCCAGATAGGAACCTAATAAAGAAAGACTAAAACATGTACAATTCAGTTACTGAATACCAAAAATCTTCAGGATAATAATTTGTTTGTATTAATTTGATTTTTCCCATTCTTGTTTCTTACCTGTGCTGTCTTTCTGGAACAGGATGGACCCAGAATCAATTGTTTAATGTTCAGATGTCAGGTGGATTCTCTCCCAACTTCATCACTCCACTTTTCCATGCATATCAAAAGCTGTAAGTCTCAAGGGGCTCCTTTACCATGTAGGCAGCCCTGGAGACAAGTCTTTACAAATCTGTGGGGGTAAACAAAATTTAACCCCATAGAGAATGGTGGCCCCTCATGAGAGAGGGCTGCCTGTCTCTTTTGGATTATAATTAACAGGGGCCTCTGAGACTTGATGTTGATGATCCCAAAATTATCTTTCTCCCTTACCCACTAAACCTATATTTGAATGGAAGATGAGTTTATTTTTAGAGGGGAAAAATGCCTTCAAAACATCCTTCACTTTATATTCGCATCTCACCTTGCAGCAATATCTCATTCCAGGAGCAGGTGCTTGAACAACCTTCTCACACAAAAAGCCGCTTTACAATAGCTGCAGTACATCCAGCCACATGCACCTGGCAACAACCTGTGCCTGAATAAGTCAGCATCTGCAGCACCTGTTTGGTGGCCCCTAACTGTGGGAACTCAGCAGGAGTCCATACACGCAGTTCAGGTGAATATTGAAGAAGGGGTCTGGGAAAACAGGGGGAACAATGCAATCAAATGAGGTGGGAGCTGGGATATTAGTCATAGTTTTATAGGTAAAAAGCTTTCCCCATACTTCTGCTAAATCATAGAAATATAAACTGGAGTATGCCCACGAGGCTTTGGGCACTCGTACTAAGTTCTGCTCTGAGCTCCAGTAACGGCTGAACTGCTGTACCTTTGGCGGGACACCACCCGGTGTATAATCTCATTAACAATGTCTCTTCAGGATGGGATGATGGGACTTTTTGAGAAAGCTCTTTTATCCTGCTAAGTTTTGGTACTTCTCCAGAAGAAGCTACAACAACGATCCTGGAGGTATAAAGAAAGTGTCCTAGTAGTTGTGAGCAAAGGTGATGTGCACATGGGTAGTGCTGAAACAGTGTTGAGACAGTTCCTTTTCACAGACCCGATCCTGTGACGCATTGCTCATTTTTGATCTGCTGATTCACTGGAATTTTAGTCTCAGTATACTGACTGAGATTTATGATCACTTGAGCTTTTTCTTTAAAAAGTTCTTCCTAGAAGCAGCATTGTAACTGCGCACCTGTGTACATTCGATACCCAGTCAAACTTCTAAGAGGAATTCCTGCAATTTCAGACACTTCTATCAGGTAAATTCTCTTCCCGTTTTCATAGAATCATAGAAGCATAGAATGTTTTGGGTTGGAAGGGACCCCCAGAGCCCATCTAGTCCAACCCCCTGCAGTGAGCAGGGACACCATCACCCAGATCAGGTTGCTCAGAGCCCCGTCCCACCTGGCCTTGAAGGTTTCCAGGGATGGGGCCTCCACCACCTCTCTGGGCAACCCGTTCCAGTGCTTCACCACCCTCATTGTAAAGAATTTCTTCCTTATATCCAGCCTAAACCTACCCTGTTTCAGCTTAAAACCATTACCCCTTGTCCGGACAGCGCTGTCCCTACTGAAAAGATTCTCCCCCTCTTTCCTAGAGGCCCCCTTTATGTACTGGAAGGCCGCAATCAGGTCTCCCCGCAGCCTTTTCTTCTCCAGGCTGAACAAGCCCAACTCTCTCAGCCTGTCCTCACAGCAGAGCTGCTCCAGCCAGTTTTGATTTTGATTGTTTGACAATAATTTATGTAAGTTATATAATCTAATAACTTTTTGTTTTATACTAAAGCGTGACCTAGCATATAATTCTGGAAGGAAGGCATATAAGAAACACTGTGACATGGAGGAATCATGTCAGGCCTACACTGCTATCACAGAGCATTAGTGTCTTTTTCTTTTCCTGTTTCCTTTTTCCTTTTCTTGTTATACCTCTATGACAGACAAGCCAAGGAAACTGGAGATCATAGAGGTTAAAGCTTTTGACATATTAACACTCCAAATGCAGAAACAGAACCACATTCTAGCTGTGAGCCGTGAGTTTGGTCGATGCACAACGACTTGCACAGGTGGTGTTTCCTCTTCTTGGACAGAGGATGCTTCTGTGCAGCAGCGAGCACTCAAAGTTCCATTGCTCACACTGTTCTGTGGACACTTTTTATTCTGTTCACAGCTGTCCCGCTTTGGGAAGTTCTCTGCGCAAGAAACCACTCATCACAGTTTACTTGTTAAGACTCACATTCAAAACTGTATGAAAAATCAGGACTTCTTGTGGGTAGAAACATCACTTTTAAGTGGAGAAAATGTCTGCTTCAAGGAACAACCGGTGACATGGCATGTGTTGCTGACATACACGGACCAACTATCAGATCTGTTACACCTTCGCAGAGAAAGTGTGATGTCAGGTTTGTGGATACCTATCCTGAAAGGATGTGTGTGAGGCTATCGATGAGAATGGGAAAATTCTTTACTTCCTCACTGCTAATAGAAAGGCTTGCATGAAAGCTCAAGCTTGACTTTGCAAGATTTTTTTCTTTCTTTTCCTTTCCCTGTTTAGCTCCATTTTTCTCCAAACTGGAACACTCATTAGTATTTGCTAATTCCTTCAATTCTTTAAAAGTCCTGCTAGACAGCTTTATAGTAATGTACAAACCAGAGCCAAACGGCTTTGTATGTATTGTTGCCTAATAGCATGTGGCCCATGTTATGATTTGATGGAACAGCTCCGAGTCTTTTTTTTTCAAACAGATGTTATTGACAAGGATGAACAAATAGATTAATGTGTTAACTCACTACAATTTATTATGACAATTAGAAATGAAACATAGCAATGGTCATATCACAGGCATATAACAATAAATCAGAAGATGAATTATGGCATCCTCTACCCCTTCTAACCCACCCCAAGGCCTGCACCCTGAGCCATACCATGCCGCTCCTGCCCCTGCTCACAGCTGCAAGCACCCCCTTTCCTCCCAGGAAAATATCCCTCCATAAAGAGGGATAAAGAAACATAAAGAAGCCATAAAGAAACAGTCATCATTTTCATCATAAAGTTTACAGCTGTCTTGCATCTTCTTGTGGGCTGACTAGGACAAGGGCCAGAGCCTCCATTGACTTTTATTACATTACAATATCAAGAACGACGTAACAGCAAGCCCTTTCATCAGTGAACTTACAATGCTGTCCAGTGGAATGAGTCTTGGGGTTCACCCGGGGAACAAACAAGGTGGTACAGTCCCCGCTCTGCTCTGGGCAGTCGCTCACACATCAGAAACACTATAGACCAATGCAAACATTGCTGCTTGACAGCCATCACGAAAAATTACAGCCAACTTAATGCAAGTACTAAAGATCTTGTAATCTTCTCCTGCAGACTCATTCTTTGAGCTCAGCCCAAACTTCCACGCCCATCTTCACAAGCTGTGAAAGCTTTTTACAACATATAGCAAGTCACCATGTTTTTCATTAACTCTGAAACACATCACAGAACTATCACACTCCTGTGCCGCTGCACAGCAGCTCTTGGGTGCAGGGTGTTAGGGACTACTCACAAGCTCACAGAAATGGAAATGTAGTAAACTGGGTTGAGCATTAGAAGACACCTGCTGGGGAATGTTACAAGATCTTTTATAAGGTAATGTCCATTTTTTTTCTATTTGCCAACCTGTTATTCTCATTTTGTTAGCATTGGTAATGCACAATTTGTCTGTTCTTGTAGGACACTTCTTCCTAAAACTGTTGTTATATGTGCACACATGCACATGCATGTTTTCCACAGCTTTTTTTGTTGAGACCCACAGCAGCTAAATAGCATTACAGGAGCCAGAGGTTCTGGGCAATGTGCTGCTTACAGTTTCCTATAGGTAAATGTCAAATCTGGAAGTCCATTGTGAATAGTTACAGAGATTTTTCTGCATCAACAGATAGCCTTCTGTTACTGACTAGTGCTTGTGATGAATGAATTCGCCATCCATTTTCTGTCACCACTGTAGGAAGAATATGTGATCCCATGTGAGAGAGGAAATAAGAATAAAAAGCCACTCATATTTAACAGCAAGAAACTGGAGGGGAGTGTTAACACCAGAGCGCTGATAGCAAAGACACCTATCAAACTCTGTCAGTATCATTTCTTCGGAGTTTTCCTAGCCTGGCTGATGGTGCCAGAAAATTAAAATGTCTTTGCTGAAACTTACAGCTCTGGAGGGATCTATCATGTAGAAGCAAGTTATGAAGCAAATCTTATTTCCCTCTTCCTCCGCATCGTCTGGCAAAGAAAGTAAGAGAAGCATGTAGCTGGAGATGGCTTGGATTCAGGAAAGAGAGAGACTGGATCCTTCTGCATAGCCTTAACTTTGATGGGAATCATTACCAGCTTTCTCTGCCTCAGCACAATTAAAAAGTAAAAAAGCCAAATCCACGTGAACTACAGGGTTGCCAGGGCGGCACGAGCAATCCAGTGTCGGGGATAGTAGGACTGTGGGGACACCACATATGGTAGTGGTGAGGGTAAGATCCAGAACCATTAATCACTCTGTATAAAATCACAAGATATTAAAAAAAAAAAAAAAAAAAAAAAAAAGGAAAAGAAAAAAAAAGCTGTTCTTGCTTGGTCTTCTCACTTTGGAGCTCTCCTTCTGCCAAAGCTGCCCCATTTATGGAATAATCAGCCATGCAAGAGCTGCCAGATGTACTGAGCGGTAGTCCTGGCTTTGTGTACCATCTGCCGTGAAGGAGGGATGCACAGAACTCCTTCCTCTGCCTCTTCCTGTCACATGATCCCATCAGTGTCTCCTGCTGATGTCCAAGATATCATCTTCCCTCTGGGGTAGACCACCCCTGCATTCCACTCCCTACACTGGGAGCTCTCTTCACAACCCTCATGACTCAAATCCCATTGCATCCATTTCTCCCAGCCCCTTTTCCCTCTCCCTTGGCCATGCTGCTGGCAGCAATGGCTATACAGATTGGTGGTTGCAGTGTGATTTTCTGTGTAATGTTCCTGTCCTTTTCTGTGTAATGGGAAGCTGTGAGCCAACTTTGGATCCAAGACTAGGCTGCCAGCCTTCGTACATCTGCATATATAGCTGATAGTGCATTGGAGAGATTTTCAAGTTAGCTCCTGAAAGACTGACATCCCCTAAGCATGGTGCTAATACTCATGATTAGTTTCTAAAACTTGCTACAATTAATATGGTCACAAATTAATTTTCAATGTGGTTATGCAATAGATTTTCAAAGAAACGGGGCAAGTCTCGTACATAATATATAAGCAGTTATAGACCCCTCAGTAATCTAAAACCAAAGCCACCTAGGAATAAAAGTAGTGGGTAATGGTTTGAGTTGTTTTTCCCACATGCTTCATTGCTCCCTTCACCATAATTCTACAATTTAGTTGAGCTCAATCTTCTGTGAGGTGAGAAAGCAACGGGTAGAGCAAATGCATTATCTGAGGTTATCCACCACCACCTAAGCGCCACGTTCAGCTAAGTCCCAAGGGCTCCTGGGCTCCAGCAGGCACAATTGGGGAAAGCCCAAACATCATCCCCGCTGTGCTGACTGGCCACTCAGTTGACTGGGTGGTAAGTGCTTTTGGAGAATAGATAAGAGTCACCCTTCCACCAGGATTTTAGATCCTGCACCACCTCAGTTGTACAGTTTAGAAGGTACCTCTAACTACTTATCTAAAAGAAGACACATTTTTCAGACCTTACCTCTTAAATCAGACCATAATGCTCACAAAGTTGGTGAAAAGAGTTTGCAAAGTCACCATGAACACCAGACCTGCTCATCAGAAGATTTTGAAGAGATATAAGGGAAACCCTGGCTGGATTGCTGCCAACTGTACTGCTTGAAGGATGAGGCTGGTGGGCTGTGGTGAGCATATAACGGACCTTCAAGCATCTGAAGTTATTTGCTCCTTTCCTACAGGATTCATGATCAAGGCTCTTGCAGACAAAGAGTGGTTTGACTCTAAAGCAGATTATTTATTGCTTCATATGGTGTTCTAAAATATTCGTCGTGAAAAACAACATTCTTCCTTCTTCCCCTATCTCTTACCAACAGACCAAAACCCATCATTTATAAACAGTCTTTGTGAAACAAACATATGACATCAATAATCAACATGAAAATAATTTCATATAGGTAAAGTACTGTACAGTACAACAGATCATGGCAGGGTTTTGTTATAAGAGTGTCTAGGATGATAAACCGTGTCTCCAAACACCAGTAAAATCTCAGCAGCTGTCACCAACCCACCTATCAAGCAAAGGAGGACAACTTCAGCCTATTTTGTACAAAGGAAGCTGTTCTTTGTTGAACCTACATTAGTCATTCAGGGAGAAATAATCCTCATATTTCATTGTATAATTGAACAAGAAAAAATCCATTTGATACAATTTTTTTATCTTCTCAATCTGTTCAGAATTCAGTTGTCTGAGATACTCCAAGGTGATAGCACCATTAGTTCGTTTCTCTGAGCCATACCTCTTCAAGCTGGGGTAGCGCAGGCTCTCTGGTGCTTCAATGACCTTCAGAACATGGTCAGAATCTAACCCAAGAGTTTCATACTTACCCAGAATATCATAGGGAATGTTGCAAGGGTCACAGAGCAGAAACATTGGTTTCCAGTGAATGTCAAGCGTATTTGGTGGTTTTGCTATAATGAAATTGACAAACTCCTGAAAACTCACTTTTTCAGAAGAATTTTTGTTTTTCCTGAACATTGCCCTGATCTCATTAGCGACAGTGACACTGTAGAATGGCTCAGAGTGCAGAAGTTTGTCTCTGTAAGCTGAAACCAACCGTTCCAAGGGATGCCTGGTGAACATCACTTTGGTGTAATTGTTCAGAAATTCCTTTTGCATGGCAGGAGAGTAAGTCACCAGCTTTTTGATCGCCGAGGTTTGGTGGATGTGATCATGCTCAATTTCAGAAGCTTCTGCATTTAAGTCTGATTGGAGAAGAAAAATAGTTCTCTTCCAGTTGGAGCAGCCTACCTTGGGCACCTCACAGTAGATAAATTTATGTTTGTGTTCCACAAAGAGCTGGTTTGCAACAGGAGAATCCAATTTGCTGCTTAATTTAAGAAGGTTGTTCTTCAGGCAGACAGAAGCCAGCGTGCTTTTGCGATCATTTTGAATTGCCAGCCAATCTTCAGTAGGATCAGAAAAAGCACCTGCAATCATGGAAGAAATTTAAACCATTAGTGTGAAATAGACTTACATAAGTCTCTGTGACAACCACAGCACTCAATCTGTCTCTCTGCATACAAAAACTAATGAAGATGCTAAAATCAATTTTTTGTTTACTGTCACGAGACTCCACTATGGCAAACATGCAACAAACTGTCCTGCTTCATGAAGTTTGTTAAAATGAAAACTTCCCACATGTTGGCAATATTACTCTAAGCAAGATCAATGTTTTACCCCTTCTAATGTCAACTGTTTTTTCTAGTGCTCTTCCTATGGCCTTAGGTTACGCCAGAGGAGGTTTAGATTGAACATTAGGAAACACTTCTTCACTGAAAGGGCTGTCAGGCGCTGGCACAGGCTGCCCAGGGAGGTGGTGGAGCCACCATCCTGGGAGGTGTTTAAAAGCCGGGTAGATGAGGTGCTTAGGGACATGGTTTAGTAGTGGTTAGGCACGGTTGGACTGGATGATCTTAAAGGTCTTTTTCAGCCAAGGGATTCTATGATTCTATGATTCCTCTCATACACTGCTAAGATAGCTGTCACAGTGACAAGGCCCTGGATATTTTTGTAGTATTGTCTACCACTTAGGCTCCATTGTTACTTTCTAACACATTTGGGAAAGGTGTCCCTGGTTCTAGAAAACACTAAATCTTTCTGTTGGTAAATTCTTTACTCACCTGTTACGGGTTTTTGTCTCTTACAGAAAAACCCAAAAAGAAATATGCCAAAAATAAAATTTGGGAGAAAGAAAATTAACACTTTCTGATTCATTTTCTTTTCATGGGAAGGAAGATGATGTGATCTCTGAAGCGGAAGTCTGCCTTTCTGTAAACAAAGAAAGATAATACAAGTTAGGGTTTGTATGACCAATATAACAAAGATAGCATAGTATTCTCTTACAGAATTTATGACAGCAGAAAGATCTTTCAAGCCCTATAAAAACAGGCTTTGCTAGTGAGTAAAAACTCTCCTATGAAAAAGACTCACCACAATTATACTGTTAAACCAAACAGACAAATTTCAAAGTATTACAGAATTTCACCCTTTCTCAGACAATGAACTGTGTATGAGCAAATACTCTTCTCATTTAAAGCTGGTATTCCTGCCAACCAAACGCATCTAGGTCTTCACGTTCTGTAGCAATAACCTTATTTAGTACGAGAGATATTTTTAAAAAAAAATCTCCTGACTTGTTGGAGTCCGGGAGTACAAAGTTTTCTGTAACCTCCAACAGGACTATCTGCAAGCCTATGATGCATTCAGGATGAGATTCTTCCCTTCTCTTGCCCTGAAGCTTTCCACTTTGTACAAATAAATCAATATTCAACTGCAGAAGAAAGTCTTCAACATTCCAGCAGAGAATCTTAACTACTAACAATACATTAATTCTCCCATTCTCTCTCTCTCTCTCTCCCAAAGTCACTGCAGTGTCTATATGTCTGCTGCAGCATAAGAGCCCCCAAGCAGTTCACTATGGCAGGAAGCATATAGAAGCATCAGAGGAAATAACAGAAAAAGAGATGATCCAGATGGATAAGGAACTGGTTGAAAGAACGCAG
>KL263954.1:0-13369 GCA_000699545.1 Podiceps cristatus
GGCCAGCTCCTCTGCCAGCTCCCTCATTATGGGGATGCCAGGGAGTGGGACAGTGAGTGACCTGGGGACCACATGTCTGTCCAGTCACCTCCCAGGAGGCTCCAGCCAGCCATGGCAGCAGACTAGAAGTATCCAAAGTTTAGCAGTACAGAAGAGCTCCCTTATGCTCATGCAATGGCAAAAAAAAAGGACCCCAAAGCTTAAAAAAAAGTGACTGAATAGGAAGAAAATTTCTTCCCAAGTCCTCTTTTTGTCAGACTGACTGGTAAGGTACTGTTGCCAAGGTGAGGAGGCAACCTGGAGGATATCAGGACAAAATTTACACTAGTCAGTGGGCAGATGGGAATTGAAATCTGCCTCTGGTGCTCCAGCACTGCCCAGTTAAATCTACTCTCCTGCATAAGCTCTAGGAGGCCTCTTGGGCTGCACAGATGACCCTGGGCCTTTGATGTCTGGTCTGAGTACAAGACCATGTGGTTGCAGGTCCTTCAAGAACTAAGTGGTTCGGTTTGGTTTGTAGCATTCTCAGCCGCTCTTCTGCCTCTTCTCCCTGTGCTGCCGTCTTTCCTGTTTGCTTGGAGCTGGTGGAGACCAGAATGAGCCTCACTGCCTGTAATAAGCATGGATAATACGGATCAGAAGTGCTCTGGGAAATGATGTTTTCCTTCAATTATCTGTGCTTGTTACTTGTGGCAAGGGGAGGAAGTGCCCTTGAAGGTGAAGGGTGGGTAAAGTTCATGTAAAACCGAAACAGCCTTTTCTTAGCTGGTGCTTCAAGTCCGATTCCCTCCCTCCCTACTCACACAGACATCTCTTTGCACTGATGCCTGAAAGCCATGCTTGTGCAAAGATGTTTGAACGGGGATGCTCTAGCCCCCGTCAGTCTTGCAGAAATGGTTGCAGACTAGCACATTGGTCAACAGAGAAGGAGCATACAGCATGGTCTGCTCTGTGACCTGCGACTAGTTGCCTTTCCTCTCTGCAGACCTGTGTTTTTCCCCATCTGTTGTGCCTATGTAGGCTGTAGATCTTTCCAGGCAGGGCCTCTTGCTGTGCATGCATGCAGTGTTGGAGCTGCTGTCTCAGCTGGAGGCTCTGGGCATGCTGCAGAGAGAAGAACTCGAATGAATGGTGGGGAGAAGATGGTTTGGCACTGCCCTGACTGATGCAGAAAGCCTGGGAGGCTGCTGTGGGGTGGTGGCAGTGCAAGTAGGCAGAGGTCTGGGGACCAAAGGGTTTGTGTTGGTCCTCGGTGCCTTCAGGAGGAGGTGATGGCTGTGATGAAGCAGTGAAGGACTACTATGGGCTAAGAAATCCCCAAGGCAGGATTCTTGCTGGGACCTTGTGGGTAGCTTTGTATCTCTAGGGTACCTTGGCCATTTTTAGGTCAGTGATTCAGTACCTGGGGAAATTGAAGTAAAATGGACTTTAAAATGACAGGCTCTGGGAGGTGTAAAGTAGCCCTGGAGGATTGCATCAGGGAAAGAACCAGGAAAGGAAGAAATTCAGGAGGCAAAATGCAGCAATGAGGGATACAACAGAAGTATGCATGTGTGTGGATTTCTGGAGGGATAAATAACAGTGGTGAAGCTACTAAAAACTTGTGATGTCTTCAGGGATGCTGCTGGATGTCAGAGAGGAGTGTGGAGGGTGGACGCTGTTGAATGCAATGGGATGAAACTTTAAGTTATGGTGTGGAGGTTTCTGAGCTGTATGATCTCAGCCCTTCCAGCTGGCGATGGAAGGAGGGAGAAAGGCTTTTTCACTGTACTGCCAGGGAGAAGTAAATACAAGGGAGACAATAGGGTCTATTAAATAGAATTGGTTTCTCACCAATTTCTTTTCCCTTCTCTAACGACTGAGATACTCAACTCACCCCTCTTTAGCAAGATTAAAAAAGCTCAAAGAGTTGTGGGGGACACTCAGAACAAAAGATAACTATACAGGAATAGCTATTAAGAAAAGTTTGAGGGTACTTTGCAAGCATCTCAAATGCCTGGCTAACTTCAGTAAATGGTCTTCAGAGCATTAGGGGAATTAATGATTGAATGTAAATAACTGATGTCCTTTTGTCTTAAAAAAAGGGAACCTGGTGCCAGGGATGTTGGTGGTGCAGGGTGGGTACCAGTCTGAGGGACAAGATGGGCTCCCAGCCGGTGGTTCCTGTCCATGCAGGAAGCTGTGTGCTGTCTCTTGTGCTCTCTCTGCTTGCAGCTTGACTCTCCAGGGTGCAGATCTGTGATGGGATTGCAGCCCCAGCCTGGCAGCAGCTGATGGTGCCATTTATTACTCAGCTCAAGTAGGCATCCTGGGCAGCCTTGCTTTAAAGGTGAAGTGAGCGCTGTAATTGGAGGGAGGAGTGAGAGCAGGTTTCGGTGTTGCAGCTGGGTTTTAGAGCAGTGTTTGATGCAAAGCTTCCCTCGTGAAGATGATTTCAATATGGAAATTCAAAGTGCAGGAGAAGCACATGGGCTGCCTGTTCGGACCTCTTAAGGTTGCTGGTCTGTCCTAATTGATCCTCCTCCTGATCCAGTGAGGATGCTGACTTGCATTTTAAACCAAATATAATCTGTCTTCTGTTTTTCCAGATGACCATTGGCCTGACTGTCTTTAGTGAGAAGATGGGCTGTCTCCTTTGGTAAATCTTGCATGTGAAGTGAAGAGCTAGAAGAATGTGGAGAGGGACATCTTGAGGTGGGCTGTCAGTAGCTGCCCTTGATGTTGCTATGTGGCTTGGCTTCTAGTTCATCTTCATGCTGGTGTGGAGGGAGGGGACCAGGGCATCTCCGCTTCCCATCTGCCCTCCTCGGTTACAGCTTGAGGCTTAAGGGTGGGCTGACTGCAATTGGAGCTGAGACCCAGGCATAATACTTCCCAGCCCAGGCTAGTTTGTTTGTCCTCTTACTGTGACCCACAAACTGATTTGTGTCCTTTACCTTTGCTGTGTGGGATCTGAGCAGCTCCGGGGGTGGGGTAGGAGGGGTCTTGCTGCCAGCGGAAGTCTCTTTCCTGTACTTTTGCAGGGGATGATTAAGTCCTCTTCTGATCATCTCTTGGCTTAGTTGAACCAATTGAGCACTGGAGCCTGTGGCTGTACAGACTTTCCAGTTCCCGACTCATTCTCATAATTCTTCTTGGAAGCTGTTCCACTTCTCTAACTTTTTTTTTTTTTTTTTTTTTTTGTGAGCGTGAACACCGGCACTGAAGGCAGCAGCCAGGAATAGTCTCACTGTGCTCTAGCGAGAGCTAGTACTAACCTCACGCTGTTCAGGATGCTCCCAGGTGTATGCAGGGTATTTTTTTTCCCTTAATTATACCATTGCCCTTGAACAGCCTGACTTGTCTGTAGGAGCCATGGAAGAGATTTGGAGCTGTATTTTAGGATATATGACACTCATTTAGACCAACAAGTGAGTTGCAGTGTTTGGCTGTGCTGGCGTACATGGTGCTGAGGAGAGGAGCTTCGGTGAAGGGGACTTGCTTATTTCTGAGCAAGGGGAGCCAGTTGCCCTTGTGACACTGGGTTTGCAGCTGATGCAGCAGAGCGGGGTTTTGCTTATGCCGTGGCCTTGGGTAGGGATGAAATAGTGATGATTACTTGGGAGGATCGGCTTTCTGCTGAGCAAGTAGGTGGAAAGTCAGGCAACAAAATTAGCTGAATACACAAACAGTCTGGGCTGGAAGAGGTTCTCTCTCCAGGGAGAGATTAAGGCATGTGGTGTCTTACGTAGCGGTGATGGCCCGTGTGCTCTTACCGTGCCTTGGCGCTCTGAGCTGACAGTTGAGCTGTTGGCTTTGCGCTCTGTCCTCATTGCTCCCAGCTCCTTTCCGGTGACCAGCTGGGATTGAATATCCTGTGACACATGCTCAGTCCTTCTTGCTGCTCATTTCCCACAGCCGGTAGGGTGCTCTGCCCCAAGCCCTGTCTCCTCTGGGACGCTTGAGCTCAGCTTTGCGTCTTGCCTGGATCCATTTGCGATTCCCAGGGTGTGAATGGTGCTGGGGGGACAGGCAGAGCTCTGCAAGCCCTGTGCCACTGGTTTGTGCCAACTGAGCTTTTAACAGCAGGGGCTGTACCCATGAGCATCATGAGACTTCAGAAATGGCTTCAATTGCACTCAGACAACCTCTCTCAGCTTCTGGGTGCTAATGTCAGCACATCAGGTCCTGAGCATGGATCAACAGGCATCTCTGCCTCTTCCCTGAGGCACAGGGTCACAGAGGGGAGGGGATGGGTGCAGCAGAGCATAGCAATAAAAATCTGCAGATCCTCAGTAGTTTGGCTCCTGGAAATGTAGAAAACAGGATGCTGTCGGTCCTGGCAGCAGGCTGGTTTGCAGTGATTTTCCTTGGCTCACTGTAGCTGTTGTCTCCATGGCAGGCTGTAGCTGACCAGGGCCCTGCAGGCAGTAGCTCAGTTTCCTGTACAGGTCTGGTAACATCCTACCCAAATTCTGTGAAATGGAAAAAAACCCCACAACCCACACACACTTGTTGCATGTCTTCTCTGCAAGTGGGTCATGTCTGCTGTTCCATGTCAAAAGACCTTAGCAGGTGGAAACTCTGCAACAAACTATATGCAGGAACCAAAAGCTTTCACAAAAGCCTCAAGATTATCTTATTTCTGAGAAGGATGAGAGCTCTTCCCCAAACCTACCTAACAGGATGTAGATAAACGCTTGGCAAGCATTAGATAAACGTAAAGTCCCTTGGTGGGTCAGAATTCACAATACGTGGCAAGGCAGTAAGAGGCTTGAAGGTATCTCAAGTGGTATTGCAAATAATCTCTTTAATTCTGCTTTTAATTTATGTCTGCTAATGAGCAGGGAGGAGTAGCAGAAGCCTTAAATTCAGCTGGTGTAACTTGGAAAAGAGAATGAAACTTGAGGAGCTGCCAAAAAAATACCAAGGATGTGAAAAGAGCTTAAGAGTTTATAACCTGAGGGGATGAGAAATGAAAACTTCAGGCTACTGGGAGCGGGGTAGAGGGGGAGGAGGAATTCAGCCCTGAAGTGTAACGGCTTTGGATGTTTCCTGTGCTGAGAGCATCAGGCTTCAACCGCTTTGCAAATGGAGAGCAGGGGCCAGGTTTCCTTGTGCAGAGCTTGGTGTGCCCCATGTTGGGTTCCCATCAGCTGCCTGGCTCCAGATGTGCAGTTGTCCTGCTCAGGCAGGAGTGGGGACGGGAGAAGAGCTCTCTGGAGGTCTTCTCCTTTGGCGTGCATCTCTGGGGCTGCCTCCCCTGCACTGAGGCTGCTGTGGCAGCTTCTCAGCAGAAGTTAATAGTGTGGGTCATCCAGGCGCTTGCAGGTAATGGCTTGTCCTGGTTCTCCAGCTGTTTTTGAATAGAAGGGTCACTCTGACTCTCATGCTACTTAATTGGCTGCATTTAGCACAGGGCCAATAACGTTGGTGCCCTGTAGCTCCTTTGCCATGGATATGTGTCACTAGAAAAGCAATAAGGAAAGAGTAGGGGGTGTGGGAGGAATAGGTCTGGGTTTTCTGTTCCCTCAGTCCTGTCCCACATTCAGTCTGGGAAACCCTTAGGAGGTGCTTTGAGGTGGAAATCACATGCTGCAGAGGACTGGGATGGTGTTCTGCAAGGCCCAAAGGTGGCATGTGGCTCTGGTACCGAAAGCCAAAAAAAAAACACAAAGGGCTGTGCAAGAGGTCGGGCTTTTACCCTGCCTCCCCACACCCACCAAACTGGGCAGGGCTTCGCAATCAGGAACCTTAAGACAACAATTTGTTTTCTGGCTTGTCATGGCCAATGTTGGACAAGGTAGATGACGAGTTGCATCTTTTCCCTCTCATGTTCACCCAGAGACCCCCACATCCTTGGCTAGTAAATTACCAGCCTAAACTTCTCCACAGACAACTGCAAGGTAAATAAATATTCTCTTTTAGAAACCTTTTTCCCAGTTAAATTGACCCCCTTGGTACTTTCATGCATTTCAAGAAGTCGGAACAGTTCACAATTGAAAACAAGCAGTGTTTAGCTCCTGCTGTGAAGGGAAATAGTCAGGCACCAGAAAGACTGTCATTTTAGCCGTGCTCTTACAAAAGAGGGTGTTACAGTAAACTTGCTTATTTCACTGAAGGAGAATTCAGCAGGCTTGAGGGAAACTGGATGAGACAGGCAGGGTAAATGGATTTTGCTGGCCGAATTGAAAGCAAAGAAACATGCATGTGCGGTGGCTGGTCAAGAATTGACTGTATCTTGCAGAAACCAGGAATGAATTAGGAACAGAGAATTAGCAAGCCCTGAAACAACATCTGTCTAGCTGTATTCAAGGTCCTGTTCACCTGTGGTATGCCTCTGATAGGAACTGAATGCAGCGAGTGGGGTGGCTCTGTTTAACTGGCTTGCTGGCTTTTAGCGCTATATGTGTGCTGGCTTTTAGAGCTATACGTGTGCTGAAGGGGTTGGGGTGCCTGCCTCGGGTCTGCTCGACTGGGTTGAGCTTCAGCAAGCTGCAATGAGGAGTTAGGTTTAAGGCAAGATGACAGGGCTTCCTCTGGATGCAGAATCCCATGTGCTCGGTACCAGCTGCTGGAGGTGGCTGGGAGACAGTGGGGACCATTGGAGTAGAGCAAGGAAGAGGATGGATGTCTCCTGGTCCCAGATTCCCAGGGGAGCGGTGGTATCCAGCTCTGGGGGGTGGTTCTCCGCTGTGTCCTGGTTTCAGCCAGGACGGAGCTAGTTTGGTCTTCAGCAGCTCCTGTGATTTAGTGTGTGAAAATGGTGACAGTACGCTGAGAAATGCTCTATCATTTAGCAGCAACCAACGTTTTGCCGTTTCTCAGCTTTTGCTAATGTGCAGGTGCAAAAACCTGGAAGGGGTACAGCCAGAATAATGGACCCAAACCATACCACAGACGTCATGCCCAGTATAAGTGAGGGTCAGCCGATGGGCCGCTTTCCTTCTTGTTACCTGCTTTTTCCCTTTTCTCATTTGTTCAGCTGTTGTTCCCTCACTTACTCACTCTGGAACTGGCTGTTCTGGGATGGCTGCGGGGGAACATCTCTGCTCCCTGGCTGCTGCTCGGGACGGGCTGTATTAGTTGTTGGGCGGTGAGGAATTGTGCATCGTTCATATTATATATTCTGTTATCCTTATACATTGTTATCATCTTTGTTAATCTATTTTTATATTTTCCTTTGCTGTCCTGGTGAACTGCTTTTATGTCAATCCACAAGTTCTTGCTCTCTCTGATTCTCCTCCCCACCCCGCTGGGGAGGCGGGGAGTGAGCGAGCGGCTGCATGGTATTCAGTTACCATCTAGGGTTAAACCAAAGTGTTCCACCACCTTCAGGGGTTGGATTTAACCCCCCAGTGAGCACTGTGTGAGGATTGCAGCATTTCATCCCTTATTAACACAAAGCATTTGCCCCTTCTTGATACAGCATTGGCAGGAACCCTTCTGATGAAGTGGGACCTGTCCTGCCTTGCTGACGCCTGTGTGGAGGGCTGGGGAGATGGAGCGCTAGGAAGGTGTCCAGCATCTTATCTGTGACCTCTTCTGCAGCAGCTCACTGCCAGCAACAAAAGAGCAAAGCTTTTTTCCCACTGTCCTGCAGGCTTTTGTCTCTGAGCACAGCTACTTGTTGTACCATTATAGCTACCAAAAAGGGCTGATGCTGCCTTTCCTCCTGGGCTGGGGGAGACCCCTTTCCTCCTGGGGACAGAGGGGAGGCTGAGCTCCGGCCCCTGGGGTGACCAGGGGAGCCCAGCAGCATGGTGGGCAGAGCAATTGGGTGCACTGTCCTCCCCCCAACGTGGTGAAGGAGCCTCAGAGCTGCTGGGGGCTCTGGTTAATGTGTGAGGACAGCTACGGTGAAACAGCCTTTTTGGTGTTATCCTAAGGTAAACCAGCTTGGCAGGGAAAAATCCAAATACCAGAATGAAATGTCCTCCTTAATCATACCTCAGCATGTTCCTTTAGCAGAGGTTCTTCTTTCCTAACCAGAAGTGACGCTGGCCAGGTCTAATGCACAACAGTGTGCTTTTGTGTAGCAAATCTGACCTGAAGCGTTAGGATGGTGGTCTTGATTCTTCTATATTGACTGTTCTGCCTAACCCCTAAGCACTGAGGAAAGAATATGCTTGTTAATAAAAAAAAAAAAAAAAAAATAAAGTGCTCTGCCTTTTGGTAGTGGCTCTATTTACTTTTCTAAAGAGAAGTTATATTCTCTGTCAGTATAAATCAGGAATAGCTGCCAGTGCTGTGTGCCTTGGCAGGCTGCTGAACTCCAGCTAGAGATGAAGAGCAGCGGGGCTTGAATAGGGGGCTGCAGTAACCATGTAAAAACTAAAGAAAGAGGCAGGGGCTCTCTAGATTTGGGAGGCTGCTCAGGTACAGGTGACCTGGGAAGTGCTTAGGAAGTGCCTGTTCAACATTAGAGCGGTATTGATCATTAGAGCATTTTGATCTGTGGGCTGATAATCCAGAAATGGCTCTTGGACAGTTGGTTTGCATTTTCTATGTATTTGAAGTCAAAACACCTGGAAGCCCTTCTGGATCACTGATCTCCTGTATGAAGTGCAAACTGAGGATGTGCTTGGACTCAAAACCTTGATTACCTGGATCTTGCTTGCTTGCTGGACCTAGAAGTCTCTTTTTTCTGTTGACAGATGCTGACTGTCTCTGTGTGTTGGTTAGTGACACAGATGGGCTCAGCGTCATGGTTGGTGTTAAGGTTAAATGGAAGTCTCATACTTCAGGATGAGGGTGGGGTGGGGGGGGGAAATCCAGGAATCAATCTTACACATCACAAGCTGAAGGATTTAATTTTTGGTGGAAGAGGAAAAACATTGAGTTTACTGGCAAGGTAAAAACAGTGGCAAGGGTATCAGCAGCACCTCAATTTGCCGTGCCATCAGCATCCCTCCTGTTTCCAGTGTAGCTTGGTGCTGCGTGGTCCCACCACTGCTTTCCCCTGGTCTTGTCCTGTGCCAGCCTCCCCCTTGCCCCCCAGGCGGCGTGGCCAGTGCCTGGCTTTCCCCTTCCCTCGTGGGTGCTGCCTGCATCCCTTGCCTGGCAGCAGGCCCCTGGCTGCCCCCGAAAGGCAAATGGAGCCTGCTTGCCTGGGGCTCCCAGGGGACTCGAGGCAGATGGTGCCTTGGGGAGCAGGAGAGCTATCACTTCCCAGCTGCCGTCGTGTCGGCACAAGCTTGCCATAGAGCCAGAGCTGCCGTGGGACTGGGGAGAGGTTCTCTGTCTCGCTGGAGGGTTTGTTTTCTCCCGGCAGCCTTCTTTGCTGGCCCCGGGTTAAAGCCTTTGACCTGATGAGATCTGGAAAGCTGAACTCCTTGTGAAGCGCGCTCGGGGAAGGGCATCTTTTAGCATTGGTTTGTGGCTGCTGATTACAGGGTAGGGGCAGGATTTTTACCTGGTGGCAGTGTGCCTGGGCTCAGCAGCCTGGCAGGAGGCTGCCTGGACCCAGAGCTCCGTTTGTCCCGCGGCTCGGGTGGCTTTTGCAGCGTCTGCGGAGCACCGTGCTGCTGCTGGCGCAGGAGGGTGCTGTGCGGGCTGTCAGTGCGACAGGTGTGGTGGGGTCTGGGGGTTGGGTTGTGTCCTCTGAGTGTCTGGCTTCTGGTCTTTCCTCTTGCCCCAGAAGGACAGGCAGGGATCTGCTTCCTCCAGACACTGCAAGAGCAGAGCGTTTTCAGTGTGAACTCTCTCTGTGCCCTTCACTGGCTGAAGAAATGCCCTAATTTTTATGTTAATGCCCTCCACATGCTTCTCTGTTCTCCTCTAAGGATGGCTGGGCCTCACTGCCCCACACCTCCTGGTTTATCAGCTCTTGCTCACCTCTCCACCCCTTTGCTTCCATCCCCCGCCCCAGCCTGGCAGTGCCATGGGGAGAAGCATCTGTCTGGGAGCAGGTACCGACAGCAGCGGGACTATCAGAGACGTCGTCTCAGTGAATCCCAGCCTCTATCAGTGCCACCTGCAGATGCCACATCTCCCACCAGCCTGATGCTGCCCATGGGTCCCACCTCCCCTGGGTGAGAGGAGGCAGCAGCAGGCGTGGGGAGGCCATCGAGTGCCTTTTAGCAGGAGGCCAAGGCTGTTTCTCGAAGCTGGGAGGACAATGAAGGCGCTGAAGCAGCCAGAGTGCGGCCAGGGGCAGAGGGGGACAGGCAGGCAAGGGGAAGCAAAATGGGGACTTTGATGTGGCTGCGAGGAGCCGGGCTGGAGCATTGTTCCTATCACATCACATCAGTTTCACATTCCTCATGCAGGAGTGATCAACGCTTTCAGGGCCAGACAAAAGAGCGGGGAGATGAACAAAAGCGAGGGGGGGTGCTTTACCTACTGCAGAATAGAGGCAGAGGATGAATTGCTCTCTTGGCAAGCCATGGAGATGGGCTGGCGGTTGCTGTGCTTTAAAGCACCAGCTTAAAATTTTTCCCTTTTATTTAAAGGAGGGGGGGGGAAAAAGTAGGAGAAAGGGTTTCCTGTGTGCAGAAGGGGGGATAAATAAGATAGAAGGCCACATATAGTTGTCACGCTCACATTCTCTTACTCGGTCTCCCCAAGCGATGATTCTCAGCTTACCGCAGAGGTGCACTGTGTCCTCTTGAGACGAAGGGCTGGCAAAGATGGGTTTGACCCAGACTGCAAGGTGAGAGTACTTTAAGGGAGCCTTCTCACAAAATTAACAATGGGAGTGGGTTTGGAAGGGGACTGGCCACATACAGCTGAAGACTGGGCTCTGCAGACCCATGGAGGGTTCTGGCATCAGCCCTGGTACAGAGGGAAAAGCTGGATTGGACGGTGTCATGAGTTGTGCCCAGCTCTCCTAAGATGGAGTGTGAGGAGGAGGGCAGAGGAGATGAGAAAGCACTTTGTGTTTTCTGCTGGCTGTTTTTGGGGTCCTGCCTCTTGCTGCAGCCCCTTCACTGGGCTGTGTTTTGCTGGGGCTGGAGAGCACGGAATGGGGCAGGAGGCAGAATACAGTACAGGGCACACGTCTATGCACGTGTGCCTTCCTGCTGCCATTGCAGCCTTGGCTGCAGCCTCAGCAGCTGAGCCCAGGGTTGCTGAGCACTGGCGCTGCTCACCTGCTTTTCCATCCCTGAGCCCTCCTGGCTCTTGCCTATCACTGACCCCTCTCCTCTGTCTGAGCCTGGAGTCCCCCTTCTGTCTTGTCCTAGGCTCCCTGCTTTCTCTGGTGTACACCGCTATCCACTCACCTCAGGGAAAAAGTGCATTAAACCAACTGTCTTCCCCCCCACCCCCCCGCCTTGTATGTGCTATCTGCAATTTGGCTTTTCCCAATATTAAATGGAACTACATCCTTCAAGGATGCACTAGCCTTTCACCCTTCCCCAAAAACCTTTTTACTGCGGAGTACAAACCTTGATCATCCTCCCCACCTCGCAGCCTTCCCAGCCCCATGCATGGCTCCAACTACACTCCCCTTAGCCCTGACCCACGTCTGCCTCCCCTCCCTGCAGCCCCGGGCCTCTCTGCCTAAAAGGCTGTCAATCAGGCTGAATTGTCTGGTGGTTTTGTGATGTGGAAAGACTCCCACCAAGGAGTCAAGGGCCAGGCTGAGACCTTTAAACTCGATCCCATTTGCGTCTTAAATCAAACAGGAATCCACGTCCTGGGATGGAGGGGGAGGTTTAAGGGGATGCAGAGGCTCAAAAGCCTCCGCAGCCCCCCCTGAGTTTTCCTGGAGCCCCTTCCCCACCTGCACTGTGTAGCGAGGGGGGGATGTGCCCATGGCCCTGGAGTTCAGGGCTTGTTTCCCTCCGTAGCCCTTTGCTCTGGGGCTGTCCTGAGAGCCTGGGAGCTGGCAGTGTTGCTTCCTCCAGCGCTGGCCCTTTGCGCAAACCCTGCTGCCTGGGGTAGGTGGCAGGGAGGGTGCTCTGCACTGAGCCCGAGGGAGAGTCGAGGGATGTGCTGGGAAATGGAGGCTCTGCCCTGGGGAAGGGGAGGTTTCTGGGATCTGCTGTTGGGAGCAGGTGGGGCTGGGGAGGTGGGCAGAGCTGAGCTCCCGGCATCTCTGGTCTCACCTGCTTGTGGCGGCTGCTGCTGCATGGGAGGGTGTGGGTGCTGAGGACAGATCCGTGGCTGACTGATATTCTGCAGACAGTTGCAAGGTTAAAAGCAATGTTTTAGCTTCCTCCCAAGACAGTCCAAGCAAGCCTGACTTTTTTTGACAGTTGTCACTGCAAGGGGGAGAGTGCCCTGATCCCTGTCCCTGATGTGCCCGTGTCTTGGTGGCTTGAATTGCACAGTACCCCGTGCTGCAGGTCATCCGCTGGTGCCCTCGGAGAGGGGGTAAAACCACCAAGCATCCTGAGGCATCCTGAATTCCCCATCTGCTGCCAGAACTGGGCATCAGGGCAGGTGAGGAGGTTTAAACACCCTTTGTCTTGTCCCTACTGTGTACAGATACGGGCTCACTCTCTTGCCTGCAGAGGGAAGATCATCTTAAATGGCAGGTTGATAATTCCTTTAGAAGATGGTCTGACAGCAGCAAAGCTAGTGCTGCCTGGTTTCCCCTGGGGTTGAGCCTCATCCCATCTTGTGGAGGCTGTTGGGGACCCTTGACCCTAGTGCTGCTGGAGAGAGGAGGGAGACCAGGGCTGGGTGGGGAACTATTTTTTGCAGCTCAGCTCATTGCTTTCTTGGCCTGCCTGTGAGCAAAGAGTTTCCTTTTGTGGTTTCTGGTGATTGTGGGTTGGGATTTTTTTTTTTTCCCCCTTCCAACTTCTTTCTAAGTCCACATAGGTGAGAGATTTCATTTTGTCCTCCTGAGGGAAAGTTGCAAATCTCTCTTCCTCTTACTGAGCTGTGTTTTCAGAAGAAACCTGGAGCTGCCTGATGACATGTACAGGCTCAGAAATGCAGTGGCTGTGTTTGTTTTTGTGTTCTGGGCAAAGCCAGGGCTGCTGCCAGTGCTAAGTAAATACAGAGCTGCCCTAATGAGCAACTGCAGTAGCCAGGGCCACGCTTGCTGCCTGCGTGAAGCCAGATGGATCTATCTGGGGACTTGAACAGCAGCCTTCTTGAGACTAGCAAAGGCAGAGCCGCTGGCATTTGGATTACCAGCTCTCCTGTTCTTTTAACAGAGTGCCAATGTTTGACAAAACCATTAAGTTAAATTAAGCCCTATGCATTTCAGATTCAGAGGCTTCTAGCAGACCTTTCATATTTTGTCTTTCTCTCCCTGCCCTTCTCTTCCCCCCACCCCCCACCCCACCCCCTTGATTCCCTCTGTGTAGCTGGTTTTACTGCTGACATTTAAAAGCAACACGCTGGGACTCAAGGAGAGCCCTGGCCTTGGGGATGGCACTGCTGTGATCCCAGGCTCGCCTGATCCCCCTGTGGCAGGGGGGGGGGGGGG
>KL263954.1:14245-41730 GCA_000699545.1 Podiceps cristatus
CTCCTTGCACTGAAGTGCCCTGAAGCACCTCTGCACCTCTTACCCCTTGGTCTTTGATACCTCAGCCTCGTGGTTATTGGGTCACTCTAAGATGTGGCCTCTTGATGCACACAGCCACAGCTTCTCTTGCTCTGCCTGTCGCAGCTTGCCTGGAGAGGAGCCAGAGGCTGCTGGAGGAGAGACTTCAGCAGGGGAACAAATGGTCGGTCTTCGGTGTGCAAAGCTGGAGTGTTAAACTGTGGGAAGCACCCCTGGGTGAAGATCTGGAGGAAGCTTAGCTCTGCAGAGCCCGCTCTCATTGACACCCAACACATGGTGCCTGTAGCCATATCTTCCTGCTGGGTGTGTGCTCCCCTCCCAGCCCCACCGTGTCTTGTTTCTCTGGGTGCTCTCGTTATTTCCATGTTCATTAATGCTGATATGCTCAATTGCATCAGCTCGTTTCCAGGGACCAAGTGCAATCCTGCGCCTTCATTTGCATCCCCGCTGCCTAGCTGTTGCCCAGGCAATGCCAGGTGCTTTGACATCATTACCAAGCTGACTGGCATCCTCTCTGCCCCATTAACCTTGCTGTAATTGACTTCAAATTGAAGGAATGGTATGGGGGGTGGGGGGAACTGTGCTGAAACGCCAACTGTTTGCATCACCGTGGAGCAGGGCTCTATTTTTTGAAGGAAAAACTGTGCCAGTCAGTTGTGGCTATGGCTAGATTTGGGAAGGGTTTCTTGCCCTCTAGGAAGCTATGCAGTCTGTTTCGGTTTACAGTATTTCCCCAGCACCGTCTCCCATGAGAACGTGATGTCAAAACTCACCAGTGGTTGTCAGAAGGGAAACCTGGAGGGTTTGTGGAGAAGAATGGTCTTGGAGATGGTGAGAGCAGAGGGTCTGTGCAGCATGGAGTAGGGAAGGTGAAGCAGGGTGTTGCGGGGGGGGGTGGGGTGTGTGGGTGTGTGTGTGGGGGTGTGTGGGTGTGTGTGGGTGTGTTACTGCTGTTTTGAGCCCCTTGATGGATGAGGAGAGGCAGGAGATAGACTCATTTTTGGAAGCACCAAGGGAACAGGGCAGCAGACAACAGCCCAGTTTGGAGCACCTGATTGCCTGTCAGGTACTGAGAAGTATCTTGTCCCCATAACTGTGGTCAAACACTGCAACAGGAAAAAGGAATGCATCACTACAGAAGCTCTGTCACTGAATTGACATCTTCCGATGAGCTTCACTGTGCAGTTTTCTGTCAACTTGAGTCAATTTTATTTATTCAGCTTCTGCTTGCACAGCACTATGGTCACCAAGTCTTCCTGTGTTTGCTTGTGACTTGTGCTGGATGTAATTCGTTAGGCTTCATTAAGCTGCTAGAGGAGACAGGGGGTGTGAGAGCAGATGGATGTGGGGACCTTGGCATCGGCTGCTTAATGGCCAAACCCAGCAGAACTGGTTCTGCTCCACCAGAGCCCCTGCATGAGGCAGGTCTGTCTAGCCTGGGCAAGTGCTGCGCTTCCCCGTGCAAGCGAGGAGCTTCCCATGTGCTTCAAAGTTGTGGCAAAGGGGTGAAGTACTTCACTTAGTGCCTCTTATTAAGGCATTATTATTATTCATTAATATTGCTATTTATTTATTGCCTGTTATTTATTAAGAGAGGAGGTAGTCCTGCACTGTGTTTGAGACTTGCAAAATGCAGAGCTGAGAAACTTGTGGCATGAGGGGTTTCTTAAGCTCCAGGATCTCAGCTGATCTGATCTTACCCATCTGTCATGGAGTGATTCTTGCATTGCTTCATCTCCTTGTCCTTTGCAAGGTGCAAGAGGCTGTGTAGGGCCAAGCTAAACAGGGATTTGTTGCTGTGCCAGCCTTTGAGTGCTGCTGGGATGCGGTGATGGGGAAACTGTTCATTTCCACCAAGCAAGGAGATCTTCGTTTGAGGGAGCCCTAGGGCTGTCACCCTTGATTGCTGTGTTAGAGAAGAAGTCTGGTGGAGGTAATTGCTGGTGTTTGTGGGTCCTGACTTTGGATTTGTGCTTCAGTCTGTCAGCTGGTAGAGTGGGTTTGAACCTTTGGTTGTCTCAGTGGTTGGAGGCAGGTCAGGGCAGGAGGAAGTGAAAAATTAGGGATCCCTGGGGCTGATGCGTGTGGGGCTTGAGCTGGAAGCAGCAAGGCTGTGTCCCCATCAGCTTTCCTGGGGAGCTTAGGCCCCTCATACCGCAGCTGTGATCAGTGAGCTATGGTGTGAGGGGCACAGATCTGCCTCTGTTTCCCCTAGAGCTGCCACAGCTTAGTATCAATTAGCAGCTTAATTTGTAATTAATAACTTGCTCTCTTTTTTTTTTTTTTTTTTTTTTTTTGAAATGTGGTTGGTGCCCCCCAGTGGTGGGCCCCCCCCAAAAGCCAAGAGGGTCACACAGCCTGCAACATGCTGCTGTCAACTGCCGAGGAGCATCCTGAAATTTGGGAGGGTGGGTTTGAACATGGAGGTTGTTGGAAAGCAGGGAGGCAGCCCTGGCAGGGGTGTGTGGTGCAGCCTGTCCTGGAGATAAGTCCGGAGGCTCAGAACTCTAATGCACCTAGGACTGCTGGCTGTTAATCCTGGGGCAAACCTTGCTTTACCCTGTGGCACCACTGCGTGCAGGGATCCTCGCTGGGAGGGTCTGGGCTTTGGACACCCAATGTGCCCTGTTGAGAGGGTATGCAGAGCAGCCTGGGCGCTTAGCGGTCCTCCCACGCTTGCAACCCTGCTGTGACAGCCAGCCCAGCAGTGCTGGAGGTTGTCTGTGTGTCTGGCGGGCGCTGCGAGGGGCTGGCAGGGCCATCGTTTCCCTCTGCGTGTGGGAGCTCCTCCAGCAGCACAGGTTGCGTATGTCCCGGAGCCACAGCCAGCTCGGGATCTTCCTTTCTCTGGTCAGCATATGTCCTCTTCCTTGCAGCTCTTGGTGGGTTTCCCTTCCTTGTCCATATGGTTTATTGCTTTCCCGGCCGCACCAGCTCACGGCAGTGTGTGTGTGTGGGGGGGCTCCAGCCTGCTGAGTGCCTTTTGCACAGGGAGCAAAGGTTCCTCCAGTGAAGAAATTGGGGCTGCCCTGCCAAAAGTGGCAGTAAGTGAAGAGCGAGGCAGCTGACAGAGATGCACCTGTCCCAGGGCCGCTCGGTGGGGATGAACTTAGCCTTCCCCATAGAATCATAGAATCATAGAATGTTTTGGGTTGGAAGGGACCGCTAGCGGTCATCTAGTCCAACCCCCTGCAGTGAGCAGGGACACCACTACCTAGACCAGGTTGCTCAGAGCCCCGTCCAACCTGGTCTTGAATGTTTCCAGGGATGGGGCATCCACCACTTCTCTGGGCAACCTGTTCCAGTGCTTTACCACCCTCATTGTAAAGAATTTCTTCCTTACATCTAATCTAAACCTACCCTGTTTTAGTTTAAATCCATTACACCATGGCTATCTACTAGCCATGTTGCTTTCAAAGTTGCCTTCCTGGTACTGTCCTGCAAGGAAGAGCTTGATGTGATGATGATGATGGTACCTCTTTTTTCCTACTCTTCATTCTGCTCCATCCTTCTCTGGCATGCCTGCTCCACGTGAGTGATCCAGAGGACTTCTGCCTTGTGTGTTCCTCTCATCCCCTGCACTGTCTGTCCCTCTCACTTTTCTCAGTGCCTCTACTTGTCTTAGGACAGAAGACCCATGTTTCTTTTTCTTCAGCATTGCTGAACAGCTGGTTGCTGCTTCATTTTCTGAGAACTCAAAAAAAAGTCTGATATGTACAGGAAGAAAAATGCTTTTATGCTTCACCTTGCAGAGGAGATGGCGCAGGAAAAACTGGATACATGCAGCCATGGGAACTATTGTAGAGCGGTGGTGGGATGCCAGCACTGGAGGATGCTGTGCATGTCCCAGGTTGGGTGGGACCCCAGTGTCTGAGGGACAGACTGTCTTACGTCACTCTAGCCTTGTCTGTAAGTGATGTAGCTGGGTTTGAGTTGTTTTTTTTTCCATTTCAAGGCTTCTCAATGTTCAGCTGTTTGAGCCAAGTGTTCCCTTAGCATTTGAGGCCCTCTCTGTGCAGGGAGAGATTTGCATCTGGGTTGCTTGGCATTCATTTGCTGTCCAGAGGGTCTCATGCCTGGAAAGGTCTGCAGTCGGGGCAGAAGCTGAGTTAATTTGCACTGGAAGGCAGGCATGCTTTGTTTGCATGTTGGTTTCTTCTCACAGAAATCCCATTCGAGGTATTTGTTCTCTTCTATTATTGAAGCCATGTAAGGGGGCATGGCAGCCTCCTTGCAAGCCTGGGAAAAGAGAGCTTGCCTGAAAGGTGCAAATTAAACCTGTGCTCTGCTACAGATATTGCACTGTTAATGTGGACCCTTCTGCAGAGTTTTGATACTCTTTGCCTGCAACTGAGGAAGAAATGCTCACCAGGGCAGTCCCGTGGGAAGCAAAGCAGGCTCCAGAGCTCAGCTTGCAGCTAGATTGGATGAAACACTTCTAAGATTCGGGGGGAAAGTGCCAGAGGATCTTTTAACTCTCATTTGAATTGGCTCATGAAATGATCAGACAGGGCACGGCATTTCAGTACAGCTTGCCTAGCAGGAAGGATGCTTGGGCAGAGTGGCTGGCTCTGAGGGGCCCTGGTGCTGCGAAGGACAAGGGGGGAGCGTGAGGAGGTGGCTGCAGTGCTGCACAAGCTGGAGGTGTTTTCATCTGGAACTTGATTACACAAAAACTTTATTCTTAGTTACCTGGGTCCCAGACTTGGGACCTGTAGGTCATCTCCTATGTCTTCCCACGGCTTCTTCCACCTGGGGATGCCCCAGAGACCGCTGCCAGCTCCCAGCAGCGTTCGGCGTTATTGCTCCTGGCTGTGCGTCCCTGGGGGGCTGTCACCGCCGACGGCCCTGTGACCGTGGGTGCAGCAGGAGGGCTCCCAATGGGCTGGGGCAGAGGCACACCAAAAGCATGTCTGCAGGGAAGGCAGCTCCAGCTGCAAATCTGGAGGAGATGAAAACCAGCCGAGGCCATAAACACTGTTGGCTATTAAGAAGCTGTCAGTGACTTTGTGCTCCTCTGTGCTTTGGAGATGCTGTTTGCACAGTCCCCAACTTACCCCAGCCTGGGGCTACTGCTGAGGCCCCAGATACTCGTTTATCACACCCTGCAGCAACGTTTTCACAGCTTTGGCAGGCAGAAGGTGACCGCTGTGGACTGGCATCAGCACTTGCGCTTTCCTTCACCTCCCCTTCTACCCCGTCCAGCCCGGGAGGGAGCTGGGAGAGGCACCCGTCGGCGGTGCCAGGGCTGTGCCGCCCACAGAGGGGCTGGTGCTGGTGGGGAGCTGGCTGTGGGCTGCACAGGGTTAAGCAGACATTGACAGAAAACAGGAAGAGAGGACAAAGCAAGTCTGCTGTAATTATGTAGCATTTATTATTAATACGCTGGAATTGCTGGAAGCAGCTTCTGTAATGTGAATACTGATACAGAGGTTCAGAAGACAATTTAGCTCTCATCTGTCTGTTTATTAGCTCCCTCAGCACTGGCAGGCAACGAACTAAAGCCTCATTTGCTACTGCCTTGTTGCACCCCCTCCTTCTCCCCCCAGACTCCTTGCCGTTTCCATAAAGAAACCTGTTCTTTGTTCGTCCTCCTGCTGGGCGCCGCAGCGATGCGCGGCGTGATCCCAGATAGCAAGGCGGACTTTAATCCTTGACCTAAGCCTGCCTGTTCGCAAGGCAGGGCCCAGAGCCCAACACCGGGCTGCGCAGAGCCGCTGCCTTTCTGAGAGCAGCGTGGATGCGGCTGATGCTGGCTTGGGATGTCCCGGCTCCTGAGGCACAGAGGTGCGCGTCCTTGGGGCAGCAGCGTTAGCAAGGCCACATTGCATGGGCTGGCACAGCTTGGGGTCCCCAGTTCATAGCAGGGATGTGATGAGGGGAGAGGGCAGGGGAGCTACGTGTCGCTTTAGGAAGCTGGCTGGGAAATAATTAAAGGCTGAAGGGGTAGAGAGAGCTAGAAGTCAAACCGGTTGTCGGTGTGCAACTGGTTTCCTTTTTCTTCCATGGCTTGGTAGAATCTATCACTTTACCTTCTGCCCAAGTTTCTGAGCTTCAGCCTGTTTTTTTTTCCTGCATAGCCTGAGCTTATAGGACATCCATTCCCTTATGTATTATACAGTAGTTTAAAGAGGATTAAGACAATAGTTAATCTAAATGATGAATGATGTAGATTGCTCAGCCTCTGAGCCACTGGGGTTTTTCTTGCACACAGATTAGTCAGCTCAGTAGCTAAATATTGGGGCAAACAGTATAAATCCATGCAGATAAGCCTCTCGGGCTTGAATAGGATAGAAGGATTTTGAAATGGGCTTCGACACCGCTCTGCATCTTGTCACGGCGTCTGCGGCCACGTTGCTGACACGACGGATGGGGAAGGAGGCCCGATGGCTGCTGATGCACAGCCCGGGTGGCCGAGGAAATAAAGCATCCAGCATTTCCCGGTCGATGCCATTATCGGATACGGATGGTGGCAGGAGAGGGAGGGGATCAATGCCACTCGCCTGCCTGCCGCTGGAGCTGGCTGTTTGCTTGTTAAGCCGGAGGGAGCTCGATCCAGCCTCGGAGATGGCAGCCTGCAGCAGGATAATGTGGGTTGGTGGGATTTTACTTGCTGAATGGGCTGGTGTGGCTGGTACTTGTCCTCTGTCCCACCACCGGGATGGTTCCGGCAGCCCCTGGGGAGTATGACCTGTAGAAGAGAGCTTGTACTGGTATGGGGCTGACAGTGGGTTTTTCTTAAGCTTTGAAGCAGAAGGGTTTAAATCTTTTATTTATATGTCTGGTCAAGTCTGTCAGAGTTGTGTCAAATATTTTTGACAAGCAAAAATGCCATTTGCTTCAACTTAATGAAAAATGATTTTTTTTTTTCCCCCCCTAGGAACTAAAAGAATTGTAGTTTCAATTGCAAACCCAAAAAGCTCCTCAAGAAAAGAAAACAAAAACAAAACCAAAAAACACAACCAAAAAACAAAACACCAAACCCACAAAACAAACCAGCCAACCAACAAACAAACAAAAAAACAAAAACAACCAAAAAAAACAAACCGCACAACACAAAACAAACCCAAAAAACCTTCCCATAGCTGTGAGAGTTGGCTGTTAGAAGAGAGTTGGTGTTTTGAGTCTGTGTGAAATGAGGGTCTGGAGAGCATTCAATCATATGGTATCTCCTTTTATGAAGCTTTCTGGGCATATTATTCTAATGCTGTTTAATGGCACTGATTTCTTCATCTTAACTGAGTGTGTCTTTTCTGAGTCCTACATCATTTTAATTCATTCCTCTTATGAAAAGTACGAGAGCTGGGACTGGCTTGACTTAGTGCAGATGAAGAGCCGTCCTGCCGGGTGTCTTATCCCTCCCAGGGAGGATGCAATCCTCCCAGCATCTGGCTGTCTAAGGCTGAGGGTTGTTGTGAGGCAACGCTTACTTCAGGACCAGAATTTGTCAGAGGACCTGTTCTTGGATTTTTCCTGCTTCTCTTGAAATGATTTGTGTTCTGCCATTTAGCAAGGAGCTGTGTGAACAGCATGGTTTGGCCAACACAGTGTGTCTAGCCTAAGGTCCTGTGGCTAAGCCCTGTCTTCTTCCCTTTCCCAGGCTAAAAAAGACTTGGTGTGCCCTTATGCAGAAGCTGTTTTGTTCCCCTTCCCCTGTACCTCTTGCAGTCTCACTGCTTGCTTTGGGGTGTGAGCACCAGAGTTGTCTGTGGTGTCCAAGTGACTGCTGCACAGTAGGCTTGTACAGTGGCAACAGGGTCTGGTTTGGGGTAAGTAGGTGCTGGACCCTGTGCTCCGTCGGCTACAGGTATAAGCTCTGTTCAGAAATGCAGGATGGATCTGCGTCTGGATTTTATCTGGTCGCCTCCTTGAGTGAGAGCCAGGTTAAAATTCAGCCTGGGACATGGTTGGCTGTGGAGGAGGCCTGGGTGGCACAGCTGGTACTGCACATTGACACCCCCCCCCCCAGCTGGCTGGGTAGCGTGGGGCTGCAACAGACGGGGCTGAGGCACAGGATGCTGCAGGCACAGGAGAAGGGTCTTCCTCCCCCCCCGCTTCCCCTGAGATGCAGGCAAGGCTGGCTTTGCCTGAGCCCTCCTCTTTGGGGACCGATCTCCTTCTCCATAACCTAATCCCGTGCTCAGCAAGGGAGACCTTTGCTCGGGTACCAGCTGGGAGAAGGGTAGGGCAGTGGGACAAGCCTGCAAGCACTCGTCACTCCTCCTGGAGCTGAAAGGTTTGTCTTGTGCATCCTGAGTCAGGATCAGGCTGTGTCACAGCCTGGTTCCCTGCCTTGTGTTGCATCCCCTGGGAGCTGTCAGGAGGCTGCCTGAGCCGTGCGGTAACACGGGTCTCAGGGAAGCAAGCAAGGTCAGATGTCTGCTCAGAAATGAGATTGGCGATGATGCCACCGGTGCTGACAAATGGCCTGTCATTAATCTCTGACTCACAGCAGCGGAGAGGGCAGTGGTGGAAGAAACACATGAGGTCACTTGCAGCCTCTCTCCCCAGGGAGCTGCACACAACTTCCACCCTGAACCTTTCTGGATGGAGTGGGCACCCATCCCCAGGGATGGTTGGTCTTTTCCTACACGCCTGCTCCACGTGTGTTTGTGTGCAAGTGTAGGCATGTGGAATGACTCCAGTCCAGCTCCTAAGCATCTGGGAACTGGCCTGATGGTGCAGACAACACACACAAGCCTTGCAGCCCCTGTTAGGGGCTGGATTCCTGCACGTGGCATAGCTCCAGCTCAGCCCTGCTACAAGCAGGATGGAGGTTGACACAAAGCCTCTGTTTTCAATGGGTTGCAATACCCTTGCGATACAGGAGGTGCTGTACTGCTGAGAGTCCTGGGATGCTCCAGCCCTGCCTGTGCTCCCCCATGCTGGGGCATCGCCTGGGGCCAGCCCTCTCGTGGAGTAGCCTTCACCTCCTCTTTTGCTTTTTTGAGTCTCTTTCTATGCTTTTTTTAAGTCGTAAAAGACTTCTTGGAGTTCTGGCCAAACGAGCCAGGACCTCCCGTGGTAGTGGATGCTGGTGGAGATGCACTCGCTGCTCAGCCATGCTGGTGAGCTGCACAGGGCTGAGCTGCATTTTGGGGCTGCTGTTGATGCTATGAGTACAAGCTTTGTTTATGTGCGGGGAAGAGGTGACTTTCTCCTCTGAATTATTTGGGGTGGGGTGTAATCTCTTTTAGGAGGAAAGGAGACACAGTTATTCCACCTCTGACTCCCTCCAGATGCTTGAGCCTCTGAGCTGGTGTTGGGGAGTTGATGGGCGGCAGGAGGCAGGGGCACATGGGATGGTGGGGTTTCTTTGCCTGGAAGGGCAGAGGAGGGTGCACTGGTCGGGGTGAGGAGGTGCTGGTTTTGGGAGGGCGAGGGCTGCCGCCAGCCCTGCCTGAGCTGTGCCTCCAGGATCCTCCCCCTCTGCCTTTGCTGAGCTACGATTTCATTTTTCACTTTTCTTCCATCCCCTCTTAACTAGAAGAAGTCCTAAATAAAGTTGCTGTCACTTTTATTTATGGGCGCAAGGGAAGAGACAGACAAAAAGCCTGTGTGCTCCTGACAGCTACAAAGCAGCTGGCTGTTTTTCTTCGCTCGCGTTGGCGAAGCGATCGATCCAGGCGCCTGCGAGCACCCTCCTCGGGCGCGAGGGGCTCCTGCGTCCCACTGCCTGCCAGGGTTTGGGAGGATGGATGGAGGGGGCTCCGCATCCTGGCTGCTGGCCACGGGGCTCTCGCAGGGCCAGGCTTGTCTGGGAACACCTGTCTTTAAATCCTGGACCCCCAAAAATACAGATGCATGAACTTGACTGCCTTAAAAATCTATCACAGGCTTCTTGTCTCCATCTTGATTGGTTCCAGTGAGGTCAACTTTTTTTAATAACTTCTGGACTTCGACAGGGAAAACTATTTCCTTCAGGAAATAATATAATTAAGGTTGCCTGACACTTCTGATTATAAGCCCCTGTCTTCAGTTGCTTGAAACTATGCCAGCCTTTAACCATTTGGACTAAAACTTCACATGTCTCTGCCTCCGGCTGAATTTTTTTGGAAAATTTTAGCAAAGAGGGTTTTAAGCTGTGCTCAGAAGACAGTTTAGGGGAGAAAAAGGCATTAGTTTATCCACAGCTTAAAATAAAAGTAATGATAATAATAAGTCTTGCAGTTGTACTGAAGAAACTAGTATCTCTGCACTGTAAGAGCGGGTCTGATAGTTATGAGGAAGGTTTTCAGCCAGGTGTTAGGGATCTGCTTGCTGCTGACGCCATGAAAATCCACCTTCCCCACGCCAAGTTGTGAGCCTCTGAAAAACGCTGCTGTGTGGGTGTATTATATATAGTGTGTGCGGGGAGGTAGCGGCTGCTCTGCTCCCACAGCAGGAACTGCGCTGCTTTGAGCACATGTGAGCACAAAACCTACGCTCCAGCTCTTGCACAGGATGCCTTGCTGCTGGGAAACCGTGGGCCCCTTCTGCTGGTACAAGTAAAACTCATTGATCCCTCATCGACATAGCCCTGGCTTGTGCTGGGGATAAAGATTTTTGGCAAATGCTGTGTGTTTGGTGAGTTGTGTTGGGTTTTGGGGGTTTTTGGGGGTTGTTTTTTTTTTGTTTGTTTTTGTTTTTATTGTTTGTTTTTTTAGGGTTTTGCAGGGACTTGTTTAGACAGCTGGTGGTTTTGCATTTCAGTGATTGCAGGTTCCTCCTAATTCAGCTTGTTGGTACAGAAATGGCCAAACCAAGTATTTCTAGGGGGCAGCCAAGCCAGGCCCTATAAAGCAGGTGTCCCTTGATGACATGTCCTGACCGTGGCCTTGCTGGGACCTCAGGTTCTGAGTGATGTTGGGTGAGCTGAGGACTGGTGCAAGCCCTCCTGCAGGGACCTGTCCCAGGACTTGTCCCTGCCCTGTGGCTGACGATACGTACTCCTACATGAGCTTGCTTGAGCTGTGGTCAAGGCTGTCCCCTGGTTTTGAGGCAGTCTAGCTCACAGGTCTTCCTATGGGCTTGGTGGTAGCTCCTGTCTTGAGATGGATCCTTCACCTAGCGACCTGCTTTGGGCATGCTGAGCTCCTCCAAATCCCAATTTGACCTCAATTTGGGGTTCTGAAAGAGCAAATCCATTCTTTAACTTCCATGGGCTTCTGGACCTGTGGCAGAGCTGGCTTGTCCCATCAGAACAGGGCACAGAGGTGGCAGAGAGTGTCAGTCCTTTCCATATGATCAGATTGCAGGGACATCTCTCGGCAAAGGCGTCGGGATTTTGCACTTTACCCAGCATACCACACTGCCCCTGCAAGAGCCATGTCCTACGGCTTGAGCAGAAGGTGCTGCAAAAACCTCCCCGAGGGCGCTCGGTATTAAACTCATCTCTCTTGTCATATCTCTGCCAAGCCAGAGCGACAGCCCAGGCACATCCCTGCCAGGTAGTGACGAACGAGCCTCACCGCTTGCTGTAGCCTGGTCTCCTCTGTTCTGATTCATCTGTGGGTAAAATAAATACATAAATAATAAAAAAGTTGCACTGGCATTGCAGAGCAAGGGGAGGTTTGGTGGGGAGGAGCCCTCTCCCCTCCTTGCCCATCACGTCTCAGCTGGGGGGTGCCTGGTCGAGCAGGTTTTGAGTGATGGGGCGTTGTGGGTGTTGGGCTCAGGGTAGCTGGATTTAAATTTCTTAGTGGCTGACACCTGACAAGCATGATAAATTGTGTCACACCATGCACTGGCGGCATGACAAACGGTCCACTTCCCTCCTTTTAAGCTTTGGGAAAACCTTTTAATTATTTCCCAGCACTTTGCAAATGAGGGTTTCTCCATCAGGTGCCCAGCGGAGTTTGGGGTGTGTGCGTGTTATTTATTTAGGTTTTGTAGGCGAGGGGAGGGGTGGATGGTGGTTGTAGTTTGGGTTTCTGTAGCATTCTCCTGCTGACTCACCTAGGCTTTGGATGAGGGGGGAGGCCTCTGGCAAAGCTTGCCGGCTCGGGGTCGGGTGCTCATTAAAGCACGTTGTTGTACCGTGCTTGGAGTTGCTGTTGCCCTTGGGAAAGTGTCTCTGCAGGAGCGACTCCCAGACTTTCCTCTTGCCAGTGGAGTTTATTTTTAATACTGCAGAACAATAAGACTTTTTTTTTTTTTTTTTTTTTTTTTTTTCTTTTTTTTTTTTTTTTTTTTTTTTTTCCTCCTCAAAGTGTTTAAAAAGGAGGGGGGGAACAACACAAGCTCAGCCACAAAAGCTAGATAATGAGTGCAGATCTCAGCTGATAATTTGTTTGTCTAACACAAGAAGCATATTTGCTGCTATAACTGAAGGCACTGCTGGTTACAGTAATGCCTTAGACTCCATCTCACTAGAGAGCATGTCAGACGTAGCACAGAAAGCCTGTCTCCCGCTTCTAGTCCTCAGCGTCCGTGCTGCAAAGCCATACATGCGTGCCTTCCTCTTCACACTCCTGTGTTCAGTCGGATTGGCCTCTCCCTGCACCGTTTAACACGTGCGTGAGGCTTTGCAGGATTAGGGTTTAGGCAGCGCAAGACCTCGTGGGCAAATGCCTTGGTGCTGGGCTGACGTTTTAGTGCTGCTGTGCTGTTTTGGCCGGGGAGTGTTGCTGTCTGTCTTTAAAGAAGATCAGAGATGCCCTAAACGGCTGGGTTGTTTCCCCCCTCTCTCCTTTCATGTCTCTAAATCGAAATAATTAAGCAAATGCATGCTTTGGGGCTGGACTGTGATGCTCATGTGGGAGGGATTTTCATCTAAACTAGCTTCACGTTTACACTGGTTACCCCCAGCTGCCAGAGCTGGAAAACAGATGCCCCCCTCCCTCCTTTTTTTTTTCTAGACATGAAGTGATGGCAGAGCTCTACCTGGTAACCTGACAGGTTGTGTCTTCTGTTTTGTTGAAGAAAATCCAAGGTCTGAGCGGCGAGGGTTGGTCAAGCAGCCAGAAGAATCCCCTGGACGTTGATGAGAAATTGGGGACACCCCAAGGACTCTGGACTGGTGGAGAGGTAAGAGGTGGATTAAAGCACTTGCTCACTCGGTTTGTCCTCGATCGGTATGCTCTAGGCCACCTGGCAGTGGTGGGGCTGCAGCCCATGTGTCTTTTGCCTAGGATGGTGTTTATTCAAGTGTGGCAAAAGGCTGCTCCTGGCTCTGGTGTGTGAGCAGCCCCATGGGTCCTGTGCAAAGAGGGCAGATGCTGACAGTGGGTATTTAGGTGAGGGCCAGGTGTGGGTGAACAGCTTAGAAAATGCACATATCATGGGCTGCACATGGGAGGCTTTTTCACAGAGAGCCTTCCCACTTGAAAGCCCTCTGGCAGCTCGGGGATGTGTGGTCCAACTGGGGTAGCAGAGGTCTCGTGGTGGCTGAACTACTCTGGAGCAGGTAAGTGTCACCCAGCCCTGGTTTGTGCTGGGTGATAGCACAGCTCTCACGGGCAAGCAGAACTTCAAGCTCTCAGGCCTGCTGGATGCTCTTTCTGCTTTCCTGCACTGGGGGCAGCAGCATCTTGGATGTGATGAACGTCTCTGGGCTCTGCTCTGCTGAAAAGGGCTGCGTCCCCTTAGGAGACCACCACCATCACCAGCCATGGTCAAGGGGTTGCCCCACCTCTGAGACCTGTTGCATATGTGATTTGTATGGGGCTGTGATAACACAGCGATGCTTGAGGAGAGGTTTGGAGTCATCTTCACCAAGGCATGGGGACCCTGGTGGAGCAGGGAAGAGGCCTGTGGATGGGGATGTTTCCTGTGCTGGGGAAGCCAGTGCTTGCTGGTGCTGTGCTTTGAGAAATGAAAATGATGAATTAAAATTTAACAACTCTCTATATGCCAGGCAAGGACATCTTAAGTGGGAATTGTCACCGTTTGACTGGTGCAGCCTCCCACTTAGCTAAAACTGTGCGGCTTTAATTACGTTGGTCTTGGAAAAGCAATAGCTTACGTCGAAGAGAAGAAACTGTTGTCCAAAACAGCATAAAGGGTCATGAATTTTCCCTATGCAGCTCCCCTGCTGTCTCCCCCCCAACATTATGCTTCCCAGGGTTATTTTGCAGCCCCTTTCACCCTGGAGTCCTGTATTCTCTGAGCCACGGGCAAGGACAGAAATTTTCCCCATGTGCGAGGCAGGACATAGGCTCCAGAGTTAAAAGCTCAAGGTTAAGGGACTGCAGGGGTGAGCAGCACCTGACGGAGCCGCAGTGGGGAGCAGGCTGGGGTCTGGGTGTGCAGGAGTGCTCTGCAGCAGCAGAACCCTGCCCTCGGCGTTGCCTGGTGGTGGCATCCATGGAGTCGCGTGGGATAAGGACCCTTTCCCTCCCCGTCCTTGATGTGGACCAGCCTGCCCACGGGACTCCTCACAGCTCTGCAAATAGAGCAGCTCGAGGAGGGTACGTCGCTAATAATACCAATTACTGTTACACGCCGGCTACAAGGTACACTGGCAGTAATGGGATCCGGGGGGATGAAATGAAAGCGATATAATATGGTGAGATAAATTAGCATTGTAAAATTAGCCATGGGTCTAGTCAGGGATCTGACAAATGTGTCGCAGCTTCGATACAAGCTCTGAGCGCTGCTGAATTGGATTTAGTGGCCCAGAGCAAAGCAGATGGGAGCAAGGGAAAAAAGAGTTTATGAGGGGTCTCTGTACACACATGCTAATGGTTAACGCTGCTTGTTTCTTCCTCGGCTTTGCTGAATGATACGTCCCCTGGCGCCCGCTCATACGCAGCAGTGGAGGAATAAAAGCCCAGCCCTGTTGATGTGCTGTAGGAGTAGCTGGAGCCTGGCAGAGGGGTGGGAAGGGGGTTGGAGGAGCAGCAGCAGGCTGGTCCTCCTGCCTGCCTCGGTGCCCCAGCTGCCGGTCCCTGCCCTGCGTCACAGCCGTGGGCTTCCTTGCCTGGGTTTGCTCCCAAAGGGAACATCGATAGGGTTTAGGTAGGATGTGTGGCAGGCATTTGCAAATCTTTTAGCCTTGTAGGGAGGGCAGAAAGCTGGTTTCTGCTTCCCATGTTACAACCTGACCTGTTTTCCCATGTCCAGCTGGGCTGGAGCTGGGCATCCCGCAGTACCAGGGATTTGCCTGTTCACCAAGGGTGTGCAGACAGCTGCTTCCAGTCCAGATATACACAGTATCCTTCCCCCTCTGAGGCAGAGGTTGGAAGCCAGGAGATGCTTTTGTGTCTCGTGGAGGCTGGGAAATGGATGTGGCTGGTTCCAGTGGGATCCGCTTCCTGGTGGCTCATTAGGACAGGCTCCACTGGAGGGAGGCGAGCGGTCCTGCCCGTGAGCGATGGATGGCCAGCAAGAGCTTCTTATGAATTTGTAAATGCAGGCTAATTGCATGTTTAATGGCTGAGGCATTACACAGGATGTAGGGAGGGACAAGCATGATTTAGGTCTGGTTTGATAAGGCATGTCATGTGGCTTGCTATATAGTAATAAAAAAGGAGGAGAAAAATTCTGAATATGCTTTGTAGTGCTCTGCAGTGCAGCTGTGGGGGCAGACAGCTTACAAGGGGGTCCGTGCGAGGCCTCTCCAAGTTGTGCCACGACAGTGCAGATGGTACAGTGGGTACGTGGCAGGCGTGTCTGCAGGAGGCGACCGGCTTGTCACATCCCTGGGGATGAGTTTGCAGAGGGCAGGCCGCTGCCCTGTGTGATTCCGCAGCAGCACCGGCTTAAGCAATGAATCCCAGCACTGCCTGGAGCATCCCAAGAGATCTGAGTGAACTTGTGTGCTGAGCCCACCTGAGGAGACGAGCTCCAGTTTGCGGGAGGTCAGTCTGACTGCTGCCAGCAGTCCCTGCATCCTCTTGCTGCAAGCAAGGCGTGAGGTGTGGTGGTGACAATTTTAGGGTATCTCAGACCCCAACCAGCCCCAGGGCTAAGTTGTCCTGGCAAAACCAAACAGGTGGCGATCTGCAGCAGCGGAGGGTGCCCCTTCCCTTGACTTTGCTGCTGGGGAAGTAGTGATGTGGGACCGCGGCAGGGAGCAGCAGGAAAATCAGCCCACGGTTGGAGTGCTAGTAGCAGCATAAATAGAAATACAACTTCTCAGGTTCTTGTGCAGCAATGATATATCTTGTTTCTATTGACTTTCTTAAACCTCTAAAATACATTGTAGATTGATCTACAAATCTGCAAAAAGCACCTGTTTTTTTTAAAGTCTAAAGCAATTTTCTGCCTGCTCCTTGTGGTTGGCTCTGAACAGACACATGTTCTTTTGTCCTATTTGAGGCTGGCATGCTGCCATGGTGGTAGGAAGTTTAGTAATACTTGAGCTAGATCGATTCAAGCCCATTATCTGTGCTGCCTGGGACTCGGTGGAGAAGGGGAAAAAAATAGTCTCCCCAAACGCATCAAAGCCCTGGGATAAGGACACTCAGTTGAGCTCTATTTATAGACGGACAGATGTCTTGCCAATGCTCTGCTGCTGTCACTTGGTTATGCAGTTTTTGAGTGTTTAGCAGTGTTTGGGCCTGAAGGAATCTGTCCTACCTTCTGGCTTAGGTGCGTCCCCTCCAGGCACAGCCCACAGTGATACTGTCTCTGGGAGGGCTTTGTCCTTCCTCCAAGTAGGGACCTGCTTTTTAGATGAGGATAATGAAGTGGCTGAGGGATCTTGTAGGTATTTATGGAGTCTGTGACCAAGATAAGGTTTGACCAGCGATCTCTCATTCTTGCATCATCGTAGACCCAAAGGGACCTCGGAGGTCTCGTAGCAGAATTGCCACCAACGTTACATCAGATCAATGTGGCTGTTCAGCTGGGTGTTCACAGTTTAAGCATGGACATCCTCCATCTCCTGGGGTACCTGGACCTCAGCTGTGCCACCCTTCCAGGAAAGAGGTTTTTCCTATTGTTCACGCTAAACCTCCCAAGCAACCTGTGGCAACTGCCGTGACGCATCTCATGCGTTTTCCTCCTTCATCGAGTGCTATCAAGCACATTTGAATCAGCAGCAGCCATGCAAACTGTGTGTTTGGAGCAGTTCCTCAGGCCAAGTTAGCACAGGTCTTGCAGTGTATGTGCACATACATCTTTCAGTGAGCATAAGTTTTTTGAGGAGATGGTGGAAACATGGGGTGAAATGGGTTACCAACTCCAGGTTCGGTTCCTGGTGTGAAGGAGTGCCTGTGCTCATATGGTAGAGTGGCTCTTCATTTCCTTCCATTGCTCTGTCAGAATAGTCATGAAACTGGGAATTGGAGAAGGGCAAAGGTTACATTCTGCCTAGCTTTGAGTGTTGTTCTTAAAGGTGCTCTGTTGGTTTTCTCTCAGTTATGACCCTGGGAAGCAGTGGCCTGGTGTGGCATTGCAGCCACAGTTTTTCACAACAGACTTGCAAAACCATCCAGTTTGGAAGGGACCTTGGAGGTCTCAAGTCCAGCAGAGACTCTGCATGGAGCAGGAGATTGAGATTGGACACGGCTGCTCAGGACTTTATCCAGCCTGCTTCTGAAAGCCTCTGCGTCTGGAAAGAGCACAGGCTGTTTGGGCCACTGTTCCAGTGCTGGTGGGCTCTCGAGGGGGGAAGAGTTCCTCCTTGCATCCAATGGGAACCTTTTGTTTCAGATACTGCCCACTGTCACTCCTGCTACGTGTCACTGTGAAGAGCCTGGCTCAGTCATCTCAACAGCTCTCCTGGCCACCTCAATGGCCCCCAATGAATTTGCTCTGGGTAATCAACATGTGTCTCATACTGGGGCTCCCAAAACCAGGAGCTGTATCCCAGCGTGGTCTGTCGAGTGCTGAGCGAGCTGCTGGCTGTGCTGTTGCTCCCACAGCCCAGCAAGCTCTTGGCCCCTTTGCTGCCAGGGCAGGCGGCGGGCTCCTGGGGGGTTTGCTGCCTGCCAAGACCCATGCTGGCATGGGGTGGGTGTTCCCCACGCCCAGGCCCTGCACCACACCATGGCAGTGGGCAGGACATTTCATGAGTGCTGCTTTTTTTTTTTTTTTTTTTTTTTTTCCCATGCTTTGGTGGATTGGGGCTCCAGAAGGGAAGGAGCTCTCCATGGGCAGGTTTGGGGACCAAGACCCCGACTCGTGTGGTTTTTTTGGTTGTGTTTGGGTTTCGGTTTTTTGTTTGGTTTTGTTTTGGTTTTTTTTTAGCACATCCTCATGATGATGCAGGATAGTTGTGTGATGGCTTCTAGCTGTGTGCCATTCTTAAACCTGGGAGAAAGGAGATTTCTCCTCCCCAGGGTGTTCATAATGTGTTCGCCTGCATGGCTCCTGCAGAGCACTCCGAGCATCCCTTGTTCTCCGCTTGGTTTTAGTCTGTCTCCAGGGTGCTGCTTAGCTTTGCTCATATATTCCTCTGATGAGTGGGCAAGACAGGAAACAAATACCTTTGTTACAAAACCACATATGGGCTTTCAACATGTGATGACACTTCCCCGAGCTGTCTTTCTAGTGAATGCACTTTCCCCCACTTGTTTATATTTGCAGGAGTGTTACTTAGCTGCTCAGGTAGGCCATAGATGTCAAGAAAGATGTCAGTGTCAGGAGAAGGCTTTAATGCAAGGCTCCCTGCTGTTTGGTGCGACGGTGCGATGAGACCTCCATGCGCTGAGGACTGTGGGTGTGGGAGAAGGACTGTTGTCTCGGTCTGCAATGGGAGCTGTGGCTCGTGAGAGAGGCAGCAGTTATGCTGGAGGTGACTTTGTACAGCTGGCCCGGGATGCTGAGCTGCAGCATGACCGAGATGATCATTCAGTAAATGAGGGCTCTAATGGAGGCAAGCAGTGTTTTCCAACTGAAAGAAATGGCAGCAAGAGGAGCTGTGCTCCCTCTGAAGTGGTTTTGGATGGTGTCACAGCTGCTGCGGGTCTCGCAGCTCCCAGAGCACCGCGGTGGTGGATGCCCAATGCTCTGCGCAGTAGAGCTGGGAATTGTGGGGCCACAAATGTGGGGTGTGTTGGCCTGGGGAGGGAGCTGCCCCACTGAGTCCCATCTCTGAGCCATAGGAAACAGTTGTGAGCATGGAGGTGGGTGTATGGCTGTGTAAAGCGGGGACCCGCTCCATCAGATGAAAGGGAAAAAGTGTGGACCTGCCTTCATGTGGTCCCCTTAATGCCCAAAGGGAGTGGGTACCGGTGGGGATCCACTGGATGAGCTGTTCAGCTGTGATGGAGAGGGGCAGGATCCCATCTGGGTGGGAAGTAGACTGAGGGGCTCAGCCACTCACATCTGGATCACTTCATTGGCCACGGTGCTCCCGGGGTCAGTTCTGCTGAGCACCAGTGACGCTGGAAGGAAGACTGCAGTACTGATGGCACCCCTTAACAATGTCTATTGTATTATTTTTCTCTTTAGGATGACTCTCTTTAAGGTCTGGATAGCTCTAGGAAGCCTCCACTGAGGCCCCATGTCACCAGGGCAATTTACAGCATGCACCAGCCCCTCAGCATTTATTACAGCCCCTAACGAGGACGGCTCAGTGCTGCCCTTCAGTAAGATCGCATATTATCAGCTCTTTTTTTTTTTTTTCCTCTTGCCCTAAATTGTTGCACTTTACATCGAAAAGGAGGGGCACGCACGTGGGGGCCAGCACAATTTATGGATCAGAGATTTATATGCCGCTGCGACGCTGTATTTTTTCCCCACAGTGACACTTTATTGCCACAAATTACCAAACAGGCAAGGTTACGCGAGTGACAGCAGGCAGAGCTGTAAAGGACAGGAACAAACGGCAGCAGGAAAAGTACCCAGAGGAGAGGGGGAGGTCGGGCACTAGACAGAAATAAAACAAGGCAGGAGGTGGGACGGGCATCAGAAATCAGCTTGCCTTGCAGTGGGATGTGAAGGTGAAGCCTGGGAATTGATGTGCCATTCCAGTGCATGGGCACACCGTGGGGGTCAAGAAAGCAGCTGGTGGTCTGAGTCTGGATGCTGTAAATCACTGTTTGTTTGTTTGTTCCCCCTCCCCAAGTTGCTAGGTGGTTCTGCAGGCTGCTTTTTTGCTGGGGCAATTGCAGGTTTTTAAGTTGCTGAAGGTTTTTCCCTGTATGCTGGGAGGAGCACCCCTAGATAGTGAGACTTGATCTTCCTTCTGAGCACCCTTCATCCCTACCTGGGTTCAGCCCATGGTAGGTGTGCCTGGGGAGGTGGTGTCCCTGTGCTGCCTCTGCGCCAGCGATCAGTGAAACCCTGAAGCAACCCGTACCATGCAGTGCAAATAAATCCAGCTCCTCGAAGTGTGGGAAGCAGCAGATGCTTACCTTGGGCTGGCTGAGGTCTTTCTTCTTGTCATCCCAACCACCACACCAGTGGTGCTGGAGTCAGGGGCCCTCTGGGCAAATCCAGGGGGCATCGGGACTACCGTGAGAAAGTTATTTGCCATCTTTTTTTCTCGGCTTGGTTTTCAGCCCTCTGCCTGCATGCTGCAGGGACGGTCAGGCCATCTCCTGGCTTCATTTGGACATCAGGCTTGGATATGGAGGCTGAAGGCTGGCGGCATCAATTTTTCTGCCCACTTAGTAGAGGGAGGGAGGTGCTGGGAGGTGGGCAGCATTCAGAGGGTTAATAAGAGATGTTCTGCCTTTCAAATGGTTGCTGTATTTCCTCGCTTTATGGTTGTGGGGGGAAATGACCCAGGCTTGCCCTTTGGTGGGACAGGATGGTCACTTGTGTCTGTCTGTATTAATACATTCAACATATGTGATGGTGCGTGGGGGACAAGCAGCAGCCCTTGGGTGGAGGGGCATCCTCTTTGCTGCCCAGAGTCCACGGCAGCCTGGCCGTGACATGCTTCAGCTTTGGTTGAGCGACTCCGTCTGCGCCCACTCACCCTAGTTAGATCAGCTTAACTTCAAACGAATGTAAGAACTGAAAGGCTTGAGATCGACGGAGGTATTAAGGCTGCCTTTGAGCTGGGGATGCTTCTCAAAGCTGCCGGGGAGCTGTCACTCTATTGTTCTTGCAACAAAACTCTACCGGAGGAGTTGAGAGCTGCAGAGGCTCTGGAGCCGCAGCCAAAATTGCATTTAACTAGCAGAAATGTGTTACAGCCATGGGGCTTACTACACCAGCCCAAGGCAGAACCAGCACTGCTGTGTGCTGCCCACCCTGGAAGCAAGACGGAGGGGGTTCAGGTTGCCCTTGCACCATAATGGACCATTGCACAAGGCAATTTGACTTGTCTATTCCTGTGCTTGTAAAAGATAATTTCCCTTGAATCCCAATGCCATAAGCCAGGTATTTAATCTTGCTTGAAGGGAGCATGTCTAACGCATGTAGGGCATCACAAACAATGGTAAGCAATCAATAGGCTAAATCCTGAGGTCTCTTACCCAGACTTTGCTGGAGTAAAGGTTGACAAAGTGCTGAGTAGTTACTTGAGACTTCAGCCCTGCGCTGAGGGCTGGAGAAGTGATTGACTGATTTATTGATGATGCATTTCACCATGAATCCTAGTCTGTCTGTTACTCACAAATGCTCATTTGAGCATAAATTCTGGGCTGCCGTGAGCAGATAGCTTCTCTTACAGCACAGCTGAGCAAAAAGATTTCAGATGAATGACTTATTTGGTGAAAAATAGTTTAGGATCAACAGGAATAGCTTGTGTTTCTGTGTTGTGCTTGGCAAATAGCCTCAGCAGAAGAAAGTGAAAGCCCACTTGTGAAAAAGATCAAGTGCTGGGTTTTGACATGATGTTTAGATCTCCTTTCAAACTGGTTTTAGGTTTTGCTCCCAAATCAAAAAGCCAGATGAGTTGCAGTAGATCCCTCTGAAACCCTTTTTCCTCACCCTCTGTGCCTGGCTCCTGCAGCGAAGCAGCAAAACGTGGCACTTCTTAAACCTGGCGCTGTCTCGCTGCGAACCCGTACTTCATTTATTTATAGTTCGCCCAGAAGTGTGAAGGCTCAGGCGCTGGCGGGCGTTCGCTCGCTGCTGCTAGGCTGGAGGCTGTGGCGGGTACGGCTGTGGAGGGGTAGCTCTTGCACCCCTGGGTTTGCTCCTGCTCCAGGGGACTGGTCTTATCCTGCCTTCACGGACCCGTGGAAGGCTGGAGGGGGGGACAGCAGCCAACAACACCTCATCCCTTGTGCAAGGTTAGGCAAAGCATTAGCTTTTTCTCCCACAAAAGACCGTGCGAGCCCTACAGAGGTGTCCTGTGGACTAACCTTCACCCCTTCACTGCCTCAGCAGCTGGGACATGGCTTGCTTGCCCCCCTGTTCTTGAATAATCATCCTTTTTTGATCCCTTAAACTTAGTAGTTTCTTATTAATTCAGGAATAAACCCATGCTACTCTATCACTTCCATGACCTTCTGTTTTGTTTTGGGTTTTTGTTTGTTTGTTTTCCCCCTGTAGTGTTGATTATTCTTTGTTTTGAGCCTGGGTTCTGCTTGCTACCTCTGCCATGGCTCCCAGAGCCTGTGCTTGCTGTTGCAGTGTGTGGATATGCCCGTGATAGGTGCTGTAGGAAACTGCTCAGACAGATTTGTGTGTGTGTGTATATATGCCTTTCTAAGTATTTCCCATTAATTAATGGACACTGGAGTCTGTTGTCTGTAACGAGCGCTCACTGGTGGGTGATAAATCGCTTGTATGACAAGGTGGCAGTGAAAGCTGGGCAAGCCGCAGCTGTCGGCGCTGGGTTTGGGAGCAAGGGGCAAACGTCAGTCAACATCTGGATGGGAGGAGGGATGGTGAAAAGCCCAGCAGCCGATTGCAGGATCCCTGAGGTATCATGCCTACTCGTGCTGGATGAGGCCTCGCAGTGGGCTGCAGCAAAAGGGCAGCACTGCTGCACCAGACCCTGTGATTTACCTTGCAAACGCCAGCCCCACTGCTGCTCTTTGATGTGGAGGAAGGAGGAGGAGGAAGGGGTTTGCGCTGTGGTGGCCTCTACAGGGATGCTGGCTGGACCTCAGATGGCCACGCTTGGAGCAACTCCTCCTGACCCACACTGGGTTTTGCTGCTTCCCACATCCCAGAGAAGGCACTGTGTGCTGGCGCCTGGCGTCCACGTTCCAGCAGTGCTACGGCTTCCAGCAAACCCTGCTTTGCAGCTGGAGCACCCTCCAGAGCCCCAGCACGAGGCATCCCTGGCGTGCCTTGTCTCCTGGCACCACTGTGGTGGTGGCCTTGCTGGGCAGCTTTCGTGGAAGCAACTGGGTCTATACCACCACCAACTGGGTTGTAAACCACTAGCAAGTGGTGGTAGAGGTTCCGTGTTGCAGAGCGATACAAGTCCTGGTCCTTGTGCATGGGCTGGGGCACAGAGCTGGGTGTGATGACTCCGAGCTGCTGGAGTTCACAGCCTGTTCAGTCATAGTCCTGTGCTGAGCCCAGAGTCAGAGACCCATCCCAAAGAAGCAGTGCCAGCACCAAAATCTACAGCTTCCAGGGCGGCAAGCACGGACTGAGACTGATTCTTGCTGCATCTCCAGTGGGACTAATCCCCACTGAATCCCTCTGGAGCACACCATGTGAGTCACGCGCTGTAGATCCATCTCCATTTTGTCTGGCACTCTGAAGCTGAGGTTCAGTCACTCGTAGTGCTCATTAGGACTCCAGCAGTCACAGCAGGGATCCTGCTTGGAAGGACAGCGCGGGTGCTGGGCACCTCGCGGGATCCCCACTGCCCTGCGACCTGTTACTCTTGCCACGATGCAGGGGAGCGGTCTGCATTTCCTGGGGAGCTGAATTATCTGCTTTCCCGAGTGGGGAAAATAATAATAATAAAAAAAGTGCCTTCCACTGGGTCATGAGCCATTACCTCGAGGGGCCCTTCATCAGCTGATGAATTCTACTTAATAAAATAAATACTGAGAGAAAATGTAATTGGATTTCATTTATTACCCAGTTCCGCCTAGCAGCCCCAGATTATACAAAAGCAATTAGAGAAAGCTCTCCATTAATAGCTATCTTCAAGCCGCCCAATGGGCTCATTCCATCAAACCTTCTGGCTCGTGTAATTTCCTTTCTTGGAGCTCTCTCCTGGCTGGGGGAGGATGCAGGGTGCGCAGCACCATTGCCAGCGGCCTGTAAACAAAAGCAGCCCTGTCTCTAACGCTTGCAGAGGCATCGTCTTCCCGAGCGTGTGACTCTGCCACAGGGTCTCCTGGTTTGGGGCGAGAAGCCAGAGCACCTGGGCAGTCTGGCAGCAGACGAGGGCTTGGTCGTGCCGTCCCTGGGCTGGGAGCATCCTTCCTCCGTTCGACAGTGCCACGCGGTGAATCGGTCTGTGCTGCTTGGCGGTGGGTATGCAAAGTCCCACAGGGGCATCGGTTGTAACGCTGTCCTCCTCCGGATGCGGCTGGTTCTTTGGTGCTGATCTTTCCTCTAATGCCAGCCGGTTGCACAGCAGCTTATGTCCTTGCCAGCCTGCAGGGACACAGGAGAACATTTCTGCTTCCTTGCACAAGGAGGGAAACAGCAAGCAGTGCCTGGGACAGCTCGCTAAGGCTGGGCAGAGGAGGATGGCTCACAGCTTCTCTGGAAGTCTTACAGCAATGCAGGGAAATATCTGTCTGAGGCCTGTCACCGGGCAAGGACAGATGTCTGGCACTTGTGTTGTCACTGAGGACAATGTGCCGGTTAATCTGCCCTAGAGATTTAGCCCGGTGTCTTTATTCCTTTAGTCCCTGTTTATAGCCGTGGATGAGGAAGGACAATTATGATGGAGATGGCTTGCTGGGGGAGAGGTGCTGATTGATCCAGGTGCATGGTCAGTGAGGAGTGGTCCAGCCTGGGGGGTGGGAGTAGGAAGGGAGCACTGTATGTGTGTACAGCAGTGAGAGGGTGCAGCCCTCTGCCCCCCTCTTCTAGCCTGTGCAATTGCAGCCCTGGAGGAAGCTTATTCAGCCATGCTGCCTGCTTTTGGGTCAGTCTCATTTTTTGGGGGGCCTCTAAGGACAATCTCAGGAGATGGATGGAGAGAAGAGATTTTGAAGGTTAATCCCTTCGCAGGGTGGAGTGGGAGGAAAGGCTTTAGGGGCCAGGGAGGCTCTAGGCTCCTGTCTGGGGGTGGTATTGCTTTCTTATCTCAGTTGTCACCCCATGGAGAACCAACTCTGTTCCAGCCGATGGTTTGATGGAGCTGGAGTGTCTCAGCAAGGATATGCCAGCCCCTCTCCTGTGTGGGAACCTGCACTTGGCCCCGGCATCTTTGATCTGCTCTGCTGCAAATGCACTCCCTCCCTCGCTGCCTCTTATGGGCACCTTTCCTGGCTGACTTCTCCTCCCCTCTCTTTCGTGCCTCCATTGGCCTCTGTCCCCGGTGCAGGTGATGGGAACAGCAGAGACAGGAAGAGACTGGTGTTTAGATTCAGGTAAGAAGCAGCATAAGGTGTAATGCAACCAGAAAGGCACGAGCAGATGGAGAGCGGCGGTAAGAATATGTGGCTTTTTTATCTTCGTTACAAGGCTCGTGTCTGTGGTCTTGTTTCCGTGCTGCTTGCCAGCAAGGGAGGGATGGTCAGTGAGCAGGGATGTGCGGGGAGGGTTTTGTTTGCAGACAGCAAAGGTTATTTCTGCTGGGTGGCAAGGCAGAGAAGAGCAGAAGGAGATTTCTTAGGGGAAACAGCGGGGGAGCAGGAGGATGTGGGAGGGTGATGGAGTGGAAGACCCAAAAGGACAAAGGCGGTTGCTCTCCTTGATGAGCCACTGGGACATTCCTTGCAAATGCAAGCTGTTGGTTCACCCTGAGTGTTCTGGAGAAAGGGGAAGTGAAGGGAGGTTGAGAGCATGAGAGGGAGTCTGGTTGATGCTGAAAAAGTTGGAGAGGGAGGGGATTTGTCTTGGCTGGTGAGGTGGAAGCTGGTATGGGGTCACCTGGCATGGAGAGAGAAGAGGTGAAACTATGGGTCTGAGAAAAGGGCTGAGGTGTGGAAGAAGGTGTACCTTTCTAGCATGGAGTGAAGGAGATGGAAGGATCAAACACAAGCTATTAGGCTGGCACCGGCACTCCCTCCTCCCCAAAACAGCAGCTTGTCTTTGGCTTGGCAGAGAGGAGGGTCTTGGAAGGTAACCTTGAGCTTAGCTCTGACATGACAGGACATGCTCTGAAAGAAGTAAACCCATCCGCCGAAGAAGAGAGAAGACCTCTAAACTGTTTTTTTTTTTTCCTGAGACAGCCAAATGCAGTGACCACATGAAACCTCCCTTTTTCATCTCATTGTTTATTTTTCACAGGGGGCTTTTATTTATACCCCCTTAACATCTGTGCCGTTAAAGCAGTCTTATTAGGATGCTGCCCTTCACCAACGAACTCTGCTCTCGAAAAAGAGCATTAAAGATTCAACAAATAGCTGAGAATTGGGATTGATCCTAACCTCCCATAAATGGGAGTACCTTCCCCCATTAATCAGCCTTGGTTTTCACTTACAGGATGATGGCCTCAGTGCTACACTTCTTCAGGACTAAAAGCACGTTAAATATTTATCACAGCTGAGTATTCACTTCCCCCTCTATTGCCAAGTAAGATCCACTGCTTAAGCCTGCGTCGGCTTGACAGGTTGCGTAGTGAGGTGGCATGCCATTAGGAAGCCTCTTGTGCCAACGTGCTCCACTCATTTGCTGCGCTAAGCACAGAGAGATGGTGGCATCTCTCATCTTGAAGCATGGTCAGCATGGGACTGTATTATAAAGTCTCTCTGCTGGCATTTGCACTAGTAAATGAAACATGCTTGGGTTTGCTTTTTAGCAGAGGCTGGAGCATCGAGAGTCCTCCACATCTCCTTTAACGTCCAAAATAGGATTATTGCATCCAAACTGCTCCATGGGAGCAGCCCCCAGTCTATGCTGAGGCTTTGCCCCATGCGAGGGACTGCGTTAGCAGTTCAGCACATGGCTGTGTGCCTGGAAACATTTCCTAGCTTAGGGCCGCGCGCATGGTTCCCGTGTCATCCTCCCGTGCTGAAAGGATGCCGGCAGTGCTCTGCCTTTCCCTCACGTGCTGGGAGAGAGCTATTATTGCCTTGCGAGGCTTGAAATGACGGCGGGGTGTTTAGTCGTCCAGTTGGTCTAAACATATGTAAGTACGTCCTTGGTAATTGAGCCAGGTGTGCCACAGCATTTCGGGGAGTGGCTATTTTAGGAGCATCTCTGAAAGCTGCCTTTCGTTTTTGCTCGCTAGTCTTGTGCCGGCAATTCTCAAAAGATGGCTCTGACTTTCAGAATTGCAGATAAACCTCAGAGGCTGGAAAACGTATGGGCTGCTCCACACCGGTGCCCTGGGGTGCTGCTGCGAGCAAGCCCTGAGCCCCCCTGAGCAGCAATGCTCCTGCCCTGTTGAGCTGCTGAGGAAAAGCTCCCCGCAATGCTGGAGGGAGATTTGTTCTGCAAGGGCTCAGGGCAGACTCCACTTGGCCAAGTCCAGCAGCTAAGATAGAGCTGTTGTTGCTGGGTTAGTGCTTATTTTTTTTTAATACATTTAACTTGTTGGCATTGTCATGATCCATCTCCCTGTTCTTGCCCTGCCCCCCCCC
>KL263954.1:55498-71400 GCA_000699545.1 Podiceps cristatus
TTAGTGCTGGGGTGGCAGGGAGGCCTCGGTGGTCTCCCCGGGGCGAGCTCTGCCCCAGATGTCTGTGCACAAGCCTCCCTGCTCTTGTCCTGGCCCTGCTGGGGGTCGGGTCCCCTGGAGGTGATGCTGTTAAGCCTTTGCTCTCCGCCAACAGGAGAAGCTTGAAGGGGATGCTGATGCTCCTGGATGGGTTTGGGGAGGGGTTTTCGGTGCTGCATGGCTGGGTGGATGGTTTCCCCCGGCTGGTGCATGCTGCAGACTTGCTGTGTGCTTGCAGCAGAGCAGCCCCTTGGGCCCCTCTGGTAGGGAGGGGGTCTGGTGGGGCACCCTGCACAGTCGTGCATGAAGCTGCCGTAGGAGGATGGGACAGCTGGGGGTGATGAGGAACACCCGCAGGAACTGTGTCCACCAGCCCTGTACAAGCCCTTTCCCTCCCCCCAAAATACCTGCATGCATGTGTATTTTTGCAGGAGGTAAGAAGGTCTGGACCAATGCCGTGTGTTTTCTAGTCAATGCTTTGCTTAGGGCATCCTTTATTTTTCTGTTCATTCGCCTTCTCTGGCCCTTCCTTCGCTCCCTAGCTGTGCCAGCACGACCTGCCACCCACCTGGCGAGGCCTGTCCGATGCTACACATCCCCCAGGGCTGGGAGACCTCCCTGGCTGCCTCCCTCCCTGCCTGCCTTTGCCCTGCCAGGCTCCTCCAGGGCGCGTTCACTCCGCCGTCCTCAGCACTGGTACCCAAAAGCAGCGAGGAGCTGGGAAGAACAGTGTTGAGATAAGAAAATTAAGCAGGAGAGGCTCTTTATGGAGCAAGAGGTGGGATATTCTCCCTGTCACTGGGGTTATCCGCTATGTTGCAACCAGATGGACATTGCTCAGAGCATCCTCCAGAGCTTTTGGGAAGGAACACACAGAGCTGGTTTAGTGCTTTGCCATGGGTCTGTACTGTGATGTTCCAGCTGAGGGGTGGGCCCAGGTGGGCCCTGGATTTCCCTCCATATCCAAAATGGGGCTAAAAAACCTGCGGAAAAAAAGCCCAGGGACAGGTCTTTCTGCAGCTCAGCCCTTCAGTGCTGTACAGGGTGAGTGAGGGCCTTATGGCTGCGGAGCACAGGCAAGCAGCGGCCGTGCAGGCAAACCTTGCAGAAGGGACAGGTTGTGTTTCTCCTGGAAGGTGATGGGGGCAAGGGAGGAGGGAAGGAGTCCTAACTCATGCAGCCACACCAGCATCCCTCCCTCAGCACCTTGCAGATGACTGGGAAGCTCGCCAGAGAGGGCAATACACAGGGAGGTGGGTGAAGAGTTGCTCAAACCTCCTTTTGGTCAGTAGGGAGTGAGGGTCTCCTCTCTGCAGGGAGCTCAAGGCGGTTTCCTTTGCAGGCCAGCTAGCCGGCAGGCTCATGCTGCTCGCCCAGGGCTTTCAGCCTTCTGCATGGGCTGTACTGTGTTCCCCTGTCTGCCTTCATCTTCCACTTACCCACCCAAGTGTTGTCCTCTGGATGTGGTACTTGAGAGTTAACCATTAAAGTCTGCCGCTGACAGTGGCTGGGTTCTGGGGGCTGGTCCTGGAGGCAGCAGGATCCTTCCCACTCCTCCGGTCCCACACCGTCTCCATAATCAGCAGCAATCCTAGCAAAAAGGGTTCAGCCACCGTTCCCCGACCTGGGAGCAGCATCCAGCCCTGCCTCAGGGCAGGCAGCTCCAGCACGGCCGAGCGCCGAGCAAGGTGGGTGGGGGGAATGTGCTGGGGTCCAGGGCGTTTGCAAGCAGGTCCTGCCAGGGCAGCCAGAAAAGTCCTTTGCGTGTGGGCTGGATGAGGCAGCGTGCCCCAGGCTTTGTGTTTGCATGTGCAAACGGACTCGCGTGTTCACGCATGCACGTAGTCAGAGGGATGGGGAAGGATGCCCACACCTTGCACTCCTCGGGTGAGGAGGTGGTTGTCCCTGCTTGCAGCCTCCTCGGAGGGTCAGAGGTGGACACGTGATGGTCTCTGTGCCTTGCACACTGTCCGCGTTGATCTCATGTGCTGAGATTCTCGCAGGCACCCAAAGGAGTCATCGAGCTGCACGCTGATCACTGCGTGCTGCCAAAATCTTCTGGAATCTGCTCCCCTGCGTCGCCCCTTCCCAGGTCAGCGTCGGGCTTCGCGGCAGCAGGTGCTGAAACCCGTCCCTCCTTGCAACCTGCCTCCTTTGCTTTTCCAGCACGTTTTCCGGAGGTCAGTCATCCCCTCCCCACTGCTGGATTGCTTTCCTACCCCTTCCCACCTGCTCCCTCCACCCGACAGCTTTTTTGGAGCTGGAGAGCAGCTATGGGAGGGAGGGTCTTGGGGGGGGAAACATGAGTCTGAACGAGAAATCAATACTGTCCTGGCTGGGGCTGAAATCTTGGAAACACCGTTCTCTGATCCAGTGGCTCTCGAAGAACCAGGGCCGAACATGGCACTAGCTATTTCTGGCTGCTGGCGGCTATTCCTGGCCCCGACCCCAAGGTCGGTCCTTTTTCCTCGCCTCCTTCCCCTTGCGCTCGGTTGAGCTCGGTGCGGCGTGCGCGCTCAGCGAGCTATAAATAACGGCAGCCGTGGGCGGCCTCCGGGAAGGGCACCGTGGGGAAAGCATCCCCGGCTCTGCGGGCAGCCAGCATCCCCTGCCCCAGCCCAGCCGAGGGCGATGGGGGGGCCACCTTCCTTCCCAGTGGGGGAAGTGGGGTGCTGCAGAGCCATCCTTGTGTCTTTTCTGTGGGGTTTTGAGTCCCAGAGCCCTGCTCCTCCCTGCAAGCAGACAGTGGGGCTTTCAAAGCTGAGTGATTGCTTGAGGATGGGTTTATTTTTTTAATATCCCTTGTGAGCAGCTCAAGCTGGACTTGCTGCCCTGGAAGGCGCCTGGGTTGGGATATCTTTTTTCCTCCAAATCTCTTTTTTTTTTTCCTCTGGGAAGGATTGAGCAACCCAATGGATGTGGCAGAGAGAGGGTCCAGGCGGAGGCTGCCTGTGGCCGCAGCCTGAAGTTTCCTGAGCACTTTCCTCCTCCTTACACATCCCTCTTTCCTTTCTCCTCACTCTCTTTTTGCCCTTTTCTCATGTTCTTGCCTTCTCTGTCCCTCAGGTCATCTTTGTGCTTTTCATCCCTCCATCTTTCGCTCCATCGTTCCCCTGCACTCCCATGCCCCCCCCCCTCCCCTTTTGCCCTCCTCCTACCCCTTTCTCTCCTCAATGCTCCCCCCGGCCCCTCTCTGCAGCAGGGTACCCGTTTTGCTCTGTAAACACCAGCTGCCTTGTTTTTCTTGCAGTGCAGCAAAAGTTTCCTCAGCGCTGTGGAGATTGCTGGAGCTGCCAAACAAAAGGACCTTTTCCTTTTAGCGGCGAGATGGAGAGCGACTGCGCTGGCACTCAGGTGGCTCCCATGCCTACACCCAGCCACCTCGCCAGCATGAGGACTGTCCCCCCGTGCCTGGCTGGAGAGCGGAGGGGGAAGCCTGGTGGTCTCAGAGTTGTTCTGGGTTTGTTTGGAAACACTCAGCTTGTTTTCGTTTGTTCCCCCCTCCTGCCTCTCCTGCTGCAAAACCGGTGTAATTGGAGCAGGAAATTAAACATTTGAAGCGTTAATGTGATAATCTGCTGGTTTAGGCTTTGGAGGGGGCTGGGAGCTGAGCAAGCTGCTGCTGCTTGGCATGCCGGGAGGGAGAGGGGACACAATGCCAGCGGGGTCTCCCCGGTACATCCCCCACTCTTGCCCCAGCCAGGGAAACCACAAAACCACAGGGAGGGCTCTCTGTCTGCTCACTCGGGACTCAAACAGTCTTTAGGCTCTTGGTTAGGATGGTTGTGTTTTTCCTTTGGTGCTGATAGCTATGCCTCATTGCCCATGCTAGTGGGACCAGGACCAGTGCTGGTGTATGGCTGCACCCATCACCTGTGATGAGTTTCTCAGTGCTTTGCTGGTGTTGGATGAACCAGCCACGGACCTGAGTATGCCACACATCCCTAAGGCCACGGTTTGGGAGCATTGAGGCTGGAGAGGAGAAAACCCCAAAAAGCTGTAAGGTTTCAGACAGGCAAAAAGCTCCTTGGGAAACCAGCCCTCGTGTCCCTAGAGCAATAAACCCTGGGTGTCAAGTGCAGCAAACCAGGTTCAGGCTGGGTGCCAGGAGGACTGATCCTCACGGGAAGGGTGGGTGGATGTCCAAACTGACTGCCAGGAAGGTAGGTTGGGGTCTCCATCTCTAGAGACACTGAAGAGCTGAGTAGACCCCCATCAGGGTGGCTGCACCAGCATGGTCCCTGGTGTGGTGTGGAGGGTGCATTGCTCTGGGTGGGTTTGGGCACTGGGCAGGCGATGGAGAACGGGTGTCCTGATGCCTTCCCTGAGCTCCTCAGTGGTCTATAAAGATGGCTGGCATGAACTTACTATGTTTTTTTAATTCCTTTTTTATGTTAGGCTTGGATTGTCTAATAGACGCTTGCATTGTAATTTTTTACTTTAATAGGAATCATTTGTAGAGAGATCTGCTGAGCTCAGCATCCCAGCTAGAGCTTTTGCATTATCGAGAGTTGCTGTCTTTGCAGATGGATGAGTTTCAAGGATTTCTAAATACACAGGCCTATCTGTCTAAACAAAAGTTCAAATGCTGTGCAGTTCACTGGTTCGGAGCAAATGTCAAAGAGGCAGGACTGGTCTGTCGCCACTAAACAAACCTCTGTTCCATTTTCTTTTGCGCTTTCCACAAAATCCTGCATAAATTTGGTGTGATCAGCCTGTTTCTATTTACACGGTGAAAAAACAGCGTGGAGCAGAGATGTGGAGTTTTTTGCTCTGCTTGGGGTTACAAGGTTGTTGGAAGGAAGAACAGTGCCCTAATTGCTTTAAAGCCCTTCCCTTTCCAAAAAGCCTTTCAGGGAGAAGACTCCTGACCTTTCCTGAGGAGCATCAGTCTCCACAGGCCTGTGGTGCTGGCAGAGTTGATGCCTTTTCCCAAGGATCTTGAATGAAGGTGAAGGTTTGTCTGACATGTCCCCTTCTTTCCATCACCCCCATGGATGCTTATCTCGCTTTTCCTAAATAATACCCCAAGTGGGGGCTCTGCAGCTGCAGTCCGCAGAAGCGGGGTGAGCTCCTGGCTCGTCTCATGGGTTGTAGCGTGCTGCACCCTCTCTGAAAAGAAGCTTGCAGTGGTTTGCAGACAGGGATGTCACTAAGAGATTCCTTGGGGTAGTGTTAACTCCTGGCCTGACCCGGTGCCTTTCTCCCTTTGCTACGGCTCCAAGGGCGGGGAAAGGGGATTGTGCTTTCCCCGGTGATGTTGGTAGCTGAATGGTGAGATGATATCTTGGCAGGGGCTCATATGCACGGCTCTCCATGTCAGCATGGACGTATTTGAAGCTTCCAGTGCTAGGTGCCATCTCCAGATACTTTTCTATGCCGATGGGCACAGCTGGATGAATCCTCTGCCACATCTCCACCTGGTCCAGGTCGCTGATGAGCCAGTGGAGGGAGAGGATCCTCTCCGGGTATCAACCCCCCATGGGAAGGCTTTGTGGGATGGAGATAGCAGCCTGGCGTGGGAGAAGAGAGACCTTTTTCCCCGACACCTGCATATGGTGCGACTTCGGCACGGCCTCTCGCGTCCGGTGTTTTTTGTGTGTTTTCCGAGGCGTTTTGTGTTCGCTCCTTGGCCGGTGCTGGGAGGACTGGATTGGAAAGGAAAGGGATTTTCATACTTCATCTTTTTCTCGCCGGGGCCTGAAACGTGAGCGCCTCCGAGGCGTTGCCGAATGAGGTGGTAATGTGTTCATCAGCTGGGAAATCACCGGACCTCAGAAAAACGGGGAGGGGAGAGATGTGGGAAGGTTTGTGTCCACCCATCCACCTCTGGGCAACCGTGGTTTTAGGATGCAGCTGGTTGATGTGGGGAGCATGGGTGTTGAGGAGCATCCCAATGGTGTCAGGGAAGGTCGGGGCTCTGCCTCAGCTTCCCCACCTTGAGCAGCAGTTGTCCTGAGGGCCATACGGACATCGCGTTCATAGTGCTGTGCTGCAAGTGGTGGTCGTCATCAAGGGTTGAGGGAGATGTGCAAAAAGAGAGGGCCTGAGTCAATAAATAGCTAAAATACCTCTAAGAGGTACAGGGGAGAGCCTGCCTGCTGCAGGACGTGGGTAGGCCCTTGACTCTGCCCAGCCAGGAGCAACCTCTGGCAGGGAACGGGTCACGTTTTCCTGGCTGGATGCGGGTTTTGTGCTCATGCTGGCCGTGGTGGTGTTTCCCTCAACCTTGGTGCTTTTTCCCGCACGGCCCTTCCTTCATCCACCACTCGCCAGTGCCACCACGTGCCTATGAGTCTTCTTAGAAATCAAAGCATTTAATTTGTGCTCTTACCTCTCCCTGGTCATGTGTCTGTGGGATGCTTGGAGGCGGCACAGCCCAGGAGCTGGCTGTGCACCAGGCACTACCTGTGCGTAAATAAAGCAGCTTCAAGTCTCCTTTTTGGTTTTACAGACTCTTCTTCTGCCCTTGCCGTATTTGAGGAGCATTTACCGTCTGTCTTTTGTTGCTCCCTGCACCTCCTTCCTCTTCCTGTTTGTCTGCCTCCTTTGTAAATTAAAATCTTGGACACCGTTCTTTCTCTACATCTCATTGCTTTTATTGCCTGACTGCAAACAGAAACTCTTTTCCTCTGTCCCTTTTAATGCAGGATATCCAGGATTGATCAGAGCATTCCAGGTCAGGGCATACTGTTGATTTACACCATCACCTATTTTATAATCCCGGGTCTTTATATATCACCTAACATTTTGCCATTTTAGCTGTGGCCGCAGAACGAAGGCTGACATCACTTTGCTGGCTATTTTCAGCTAATTTAGACTGCAGCAATGTGTGTGATTAGTTCAAAATCTCCCTTTCAGCCTGCGGTGCCTTGCATTTATCACCACGCTGGGCTTTCTTACTGCCTGGCACTGCTGTTTGCTTTGAAGGTCTCCCCTATTCATCATATTCTTCATTAGCCTAAATAATATTGTCATCTGCCAGTTTTTGCTTCTCATTGCTCAGCCCTCTTCAAAGCATTAATAAACAGATTATAGCACGCTAAGCCTCGTCCAAAACACCGAGGAGCAGAGAGCTGGCAGTGCCGCGCTCGGTCCGAGCTGTTTTGGCTGCTTAATAAATTCAGGGTCTGAGGCGTGAAGAAGCTAGTAGCAAAAGAAGGCAGAGAAAACACCATTGGTTTTGTTACAAATAAAAGTGTTTCTGTTTTCTGACATGCCTACAACTCTGCCTCATTCACTTTATGAATGGTTAATACCGGTCTGCGTAACCAAATATGCTCTTAGTGTTAATACTTTGAAACGCAACCATTGTGCATTTAAATGGCAAGGGCCTTTTTAGGGAAATATTTAGGACTTTGGTTTCATGGGAATAGCATTGTATAATATGAAAAAAGTGTAGAGTATTATTGATGTGCGATATGGTAAAATTATGTATGTGGACATATGCTTGCAGTTAGATCAATAGATGTTATTAATGTGTAAAGATATCATTTTTATGTTTCTTTTTTTCCAAAGGGTTTTGTGGTTAGCTTATATTTTGAGCTTATTGATGAAAGAATAGTATTTATTTTGAAAAGTCAATGATTCAAATCAGGGCAATTTTTTTAATGGGCTGTAACTTTTAAGCAGCGTAATAAATTTTCTTTGTCATTTACAGAAGTATTTCCCTTTACATTCAAGATGAATGTGGCAGTCTTCAGGTCAATGGCTCTGTTTTTCCCTAAGGTACTGGAGGTGCTGAGCTGGCCTCTTCTTGGTGGAAGAGTCTTGCAACTAAAATGCCTTTAAAATTTGCATTATTTGGGAAAGGAAGCAAGGGAAGAGTCATCACAGCCGTGTTCACAATTTTCTTACGTAGTGCCTGAATTGAAATAAATATAATTCTTAAAGAGCATAGGAAACGTGGCAGAAATAACACGTCTGTGCTCCGGTTTGTAGCCTCACGGCTTCTTGCAAGCAGCTGCTGCTCTGGCGGCTGCATCAGCATCAGCAGGCCTGTGCTTCTTGAAGGTCCCTTCCCCTCTGCAATCAGGATTTTTTTTTTGCTCAGACAATATACCCTGGCAGTGACTTCTGCTGAGTTGTACTGTGCAAAAGCACCATGAGAGTTGTCTCTTGGGCTTGCTGTAAGCAACTGGTTGATGGCTGTATTGGGCAGACTGCAATTGCTGTGCTGTGTGCGGGAGCAGCCAGTTACTCCCTCTTTGCTTCCCTGGTTTTATTTTGCTTGTTTTGCCTTTAACTTCACTATGGAGAGGTTGGGAAGTGCACTGCAGCTTGCCTGCTCCTGAAAAACCCTGCACAACCTGCTTTGAGATGCTAGTTGGGAAATGGGAGGAAAGCACCTGCCTTTATGTGGGTGGCCCATGGATGCCATGCCCTCTCCGCCAGCTCCAGCTTTCCTCTGGGCTCAGGCAAGCCGTGCTCTTCGTAACCCTGAGCAAGAGCTGCTTGGAGATGGGAGAGGTGCTTGTTCGGTTTTATTTGTGTCTTTGAAGTGATGGGACCAAATTTTATTGTGACTCTGAATTCAACTAGCATCCCTACTATCCAGATTCCCACCTCACCCTTGAGCTGTCAGGAATATTTGTTCCCCTTAAACCTCCATTTCCCCTTTTAGAGGATGGTGGTAGCTCTCTTCTGCTCTTATTTTGCTCAGTAAATAGGATGAAAACAGATGAGGTCATTGGTGTCTATACAGGCAGATTTGGCCTCCATTTTCTGTTTACTAGGACTGCATTAGTTATGAATAATGGCGCGTCAAACTACTTGCTCCAAGCAATTTATTCATGGGATTTGGCCCCGCTTGCTGTCTGAGAGTTGCTTGCCAACAGGATCTGATTTTTAAAATACACTTACAAACATGCAGCCATTTGCCCAATCTGTTTGCAAACGTATCTGGGCCTCTGGGTGCTCAGCAGATGCTCAGCCCTGGTGTTGGAGTGGCACAGACAGCCTCTAGAAATCACCTCCTGGAGTTTTGGTCCATGAATGGGCAGCAGCGATGTCCTTTGAAAGAACTAAAAGAGATGGAAGACAAGAAGTCACAGGAGGTTTTTAAATAGTCTTGCTTCTCTTTTTTGCCTCGAGGGACATCATTATGTGAAGCTGGAGGCATACACGCAATCCCGAACCTTTGAGACAGGATTCCCTTCTCAACCCAGGAGAGACGGCAACAATTTCTAGCTCGTTTCTCTCTGTCTGGCAAATTCTACGTCTAATTTTTTGCTCTGTCACGTCCCCACAGAATAACCATTGATTTATATAGCGTCTGAGTCCAAAACAAATGCGTTCACTGGATACCTGTATTCTCTCCAAGAACGGGTTTTGCTCCCCAAACGTGGATGAAAAGGCCAAAAGCAAAAAGAAGCCCCTACTTGCTGTGATGTTGGTGGAGAAGGGAACACAACAGCTCACTCGTGATGGAGGCAACCATGGGTCAGCTCTGCTTCCCTGCTGCCAGTACAATGTGCGTGGCCTGCTGCTGTTTTCCAGGGTATTGCTTGTTTGATTGATTGCTTAATTTGCGCGCTTGTGCGATAGTGACTGTGATGGGATGGCTCTTTTGTCATGCTGGACTGAAGGATTTTATTCTTGGGAGACAGTTCATGCTCCAAGATGCTTCCCAAGAATGCCTGGGCTGATGTTCCCATGGGCCATATTTGGAAATCCCGACTGTTTCTGCTTGGCCAAAAGCACCAGTTGATTTTAAGGGATGTTTTGTTTGTGTTACAGTGCGACTTTCTGGCCCCTGATGGTCTTGAAGGGGGTGGGGGCTGTGGGGAAGAGATTCCCAGCTCGCAAGACATTTGTGCTAATTAAACAGCAGGGGATTTGCTTCTCTTCACCACAGGCTTGTTTTTTAGGCTTTTCGCACACGGATTTCCACAAACCTTGTTAACGTGGCTGGTGGATGTCACAAATTTGGACACATTTTTCCTCTCAAGGTTGGTGGGATGCAGACCAAAGATGAGGGATGTATTCCCACCACCACCTCCATTGCCTGAAGTTCCCGATCCCTTCCATCGCCTGTCCAGAAAGAAGCCTCCTGAATTTATTAGGGAGTGATTTACTCCTGGAGCCTGTCCTTGGTCCATTGTGCTGCTGCCTCTCTCCCTGGCTATAGAGGAAGATTTTCGGAGAACCGCATCCTGGCCAAGACGGGGAGAAGGATGCACACCCTCCCCTAGGTACCACACCACAACTGGAAGTCTTATTATTCTTTGGCCTTTTCTAGCCTTTTGGTCAGGCAGGAGCAGACCAGGCAAAGCTGAACTTTTTTGCCTTTCATGCCCGTGGTGCAGTCTCAGAGCGTTCCCCCCGCTCCACCTGGGAAGGCTGGAAATCTAAAGACTGGTCTTGTTTCCCTCCTCCTTGAAGTTTGAGTGATTTGTCCATGAAAGCTGTAAATTCTAGAGCCTCTGGCAAACTTGGGAATCAAACTTGGGAAGTGAAGCGGTTCTTGGAGAGCCACTGGCAGTCTGGTCTTTGACCTGCTGTGCCCTGGTCCACCCATGCCACTGCAGTTTTGCTCTATTAACCTTCCCCAGTTTCATTTTTGACTGTAGGGTAACATGAGATGGGGTTTGGAGGGAGGAAAATTACAATCCAAGACCTTCTGGATCGTAATAGATGCCCTGGTGTTGCTTGAGGCGTGGGGGACTGCAAGGGCAGAGCTCCTGCTCCCCTTGGTTTGGAGTGAGAGGCAGCCCATGGTAGGGCGAGCACCTGCTGCTTGCTCCAGCAAAGTCTCTGGTTTTGACCACAAATTCCTCTCCTTTATCCAAGAGATTCACCCTACAACACCTCCCTTCCAGGGAATCTGCAGTGGTTTTTTTTTTCCCCCTCCTCTGCAAAATCATGCAGTCAACAAAATCTTTTCCAGCGCTAATCCTCGGCTGTGCAGGAGGACTCGTCCAGCCCTGCGGTAGTAGGGGAGAGACAGATGTTCAGCAGATAATTAGTGCAGTTGTGCAGCGCCTTCCTGCTCGAAGCCTGGATGCCAGAGCCCCCGAGTAAGTCGCTGCGTGTCTGCCTGCGTCGCTTTGTTCTGCGAAACCTCTTTGGAAAACTAGAGCCGACAGGACTTGCTGCCTTGGGAGACACTGTCCTCCCCAGAAAAGTCTGCTCTTGCCCTTGTTCCCAGAACCATTTCTACTCCATTATCCATTTAAGCACTGCTGAGCCTTTCTGAAGCCTTTTTCCTATGGGTTATCCCCCCCACCCCAAGAAAGGGCGCGCTTTTTTTTTTTTTTTTTTTTTTCTCTGGAGATTTTCCAAAGTTAACGGTTAAATTTTGGGACAGAACTAGCTCTTTCCCAATGAGGATAGCAGCACTGAATGCAAAAGGAAGTGACAATTTCAGCACAGGGCAGGGAAACACTAGCAGTTTCTAGAGGTTTCATTTCCTAATGATGTTTTCAAGAAGTTTTTAGAAGCACACAGAAATGGTATAGGGTGATTTCAGTTGAAAACCAGGGGAAAAATAGGGTGAAAAGTCCTGGCTCCTGTTCAACAAAAGCCACGATGTTGCGTTGCGAATCCTTTGCAGAAACTGGGCCCTATGCTGAGCAGATTGGTCCGTTTCACGTTTTTCCACGTTGGTCCTGAGGTCCCTCATCAGATTAGTTGTTTCGCAGTGGAATGGAAGTATCCATTTTTCGCTTAAATGGATAAAGTGGGTGTGATGTCATCTTTCAGAAACCCACATCATTTTGCAGGGTGCTGGGGTGCAGCTGGGCACGATGCCAGCTCCGTGCTCCCAGCGGGACTCCTTGGCTTGGCCCTACACCAACATCTAAGGATATCCGTAAGGAGGAGCTGGCAGCCACCCTGTTAGAAGCACTGAACCCTCCTGCAAAGGCCCTGAGAGGTTTTCATGGCTCATTTTCCCCTGTCTGGGAGGGAGTGGAGGCAGGGAATGCTATTCCAGTTTCCCAGGGCAGCAGCATCACGCTCTCAGGATGGGCACCCTCATCCCGCCTGGGTTCAAGAGGACTTGCCCAAATTGTCCCCATGGCATTCTCCCGAGACTCCCTCCTGGACTCCCGTTGGTTTCATGAACTGGCTCACAGAGCTTCTGCTTCTTGGTTCTGCCCCCCCGTACTCACTCCCTGGGAGGGGTAAGGCAGGGCTGTGTCTGTGGCAGCTTGTCAAGGGGCTGTTGAGAACTGGCAGCTCATCACACCCACATGAAGGCAGCATGGCATGGGGAGACCTACACCGGGGCATGTTCCTTTACCATGCTTTCTAGCAAATGTAGTGTTATCTTTTAAAACTTGGTTATTTATTCAGGCGCAGAAGTGCTGCTTGCTTTCCATGTGCACGTGGGATGGGGATGACCTGAGAGGCGGCTGGCCACGCTCGGCCCCAGCAGTTGGAGGAGTTTGCAGGTCGATGAGTGGGATAGCAACTGGAGAGCCCGAAAACGGAGCCAAATCGCTTATCCTTCCTCTGTCCTCCTTTGGGCAGCCTTGTAGCTTGCTCAATATTCACTCTGCAGCACGAACTGACTCTGTACACGGCACCTAGTGCTGTGAGATTAGTCTTTGGGGGTTTTCCTTTGTTTAAAAGAAAACCTTTCACCAAAAAAAAAGGGTAACTTTTGATGCATATCATTCGTCCCCTCTTGCATATGTTCATTTTTGCTTCAAACACACTGTCAAAACCTTTCTTCCCTCACAGAGCAAAATCCCCTGGAAAAGAGCACAGCCTGCTTGTGTGCATTTATTTTTACCAGATCTTGAAATAATTTGTGACTTAAAAGGAGATTGGGGTGGGGGGGAAGCCTGTTCCCGATTGAGGCCACTGAGTATTACTGTGATAGAACCAAAAATAATAAGGTAACAAGCGGCTTTAACCTTAGCTTAATTAACACATCGTTAAGATCAAGTGCACGGAGAGGTAGCAGCTCTGTGCCACTGTGCCTGGTGCGCTGCTCTTACAACTGAACGGGGAGGCTTGACGACCCAAGAAATGCATTGCAATTTATTTCTTATTTAAGTGTTTGTTCTCTAGCCCCGGTGAATAACCTACGTAATTTCTCCAGGGGAGACCTGTGACACGCTCATAACAATTTTCAGGTATGAGTGGGAAGAAATGAGCAATGTGAGAAAGGGCGGTGTGTGATGGGGAAAGGTTTGCTCAGAAGGATGCCTGGTGCAAGCAGGTCCAGAGCTGGATCCTCGGCTGCTGAGAGCAGTCAGGAAAATGGGAGATGACTGAAAGCTTTTAGTGCCAGAGCTATTTGTTGACATCCGAGGCAGATCGCTTTCTGATCTCATCTCCCCTTGCACTGAGCTTGGAACCAGAAGGAGAGGTAAATGGGTCAAGATTCCCAGGGGAGTGGTGAGAAGGGCCAAAAAGCAGGCGTCCGTGGGGGGAAAACAGTCGATTTGGCAGGTCTGGAGTTCATTGAGAAGTTATTGCTTTGGAAGGCACAGGAATATCTGTTGGGAGTCATAGAAGAGTTATTGGTGTTGGAAGTTATGATGTAGAATTATGGTGGAGGATATAGAGACCCTTATAGAAGCTCAGCAAACCTGTGAATCCATCTATCTAAGCACCCTCAATTCCCACTGAAATCCTCTTGGAACAATAATAATCATTTAACAAAGGAAATGGTTTTTGACCCAGACAACTAAATGCATTTCCGCTTAGTGCTTCCCAGCCCTCGCCTGATGCTCAGCCGTGTGTTGAGGTTGCCTGTTATTTTCCCAGACATCAAAGGCTTTGAAGGAAAAAAAAAAAAAATGCAACTTGGGAGAAATCGATTGTTTGCCATGAAAATCTCCCCTGAAAATAGCAATCTGAAGAACAATTAGCCAGAGGCATGCCAGGAGACTGCAAAGCGAAAACACAACTTTGGGGCACGGGTGGGGATTCCCCTGAGAGAGGTGGTGCAATGCCCTGCTGGTACAGGAGCCCTTAGAAGGATGAGGGCATTGCAGAGACCTTAATTGTTTCCTTTCATCAGGTTTTGTTACAGCGGGTATTGGAGGGAGATCCGCTCCCAGCTGAGTGCTGGCAGGAGGGAATGGATGAAACCTGGAGCTTTGCTTTGCCTCTGGCAGGTCGGGTCCTGTCCAATATTACAAAAGCCCAAAGAGCACCCTGCCCCGGGTAGGGGGACTGATACGGTGTTGCCCTCGCTCCTTCAGCTGGGCAGCTGGGGCTCTGAAACACGGCCTTTCCTGTAATTGAAGGTGACGGTACCTACACACCGCTGCTGCTGGAGATCTCTAGCCCAGACACCGGCGTGAATGATCTATCCTGCTACAAAACCCTGGCTGGGTGATGAATGTTTAAAGCTAAACAGTAATTTTGGGTCGTTTGGGCTGACTTTCCGCCTGCAAGACGCACAATGCTTCCTTGACAATGGAGAGGGATGGAGAAATAAATCCAGCCTCATACAATTGCATCTGTAGAAGACATCATGAGCAGCCGGGAATGACCCGAGTCCCCTTGCGATACCAATGCCATGGGGCCGCACGCAAGTGCTGAGTAAATTTTGCCATGACTAGCTCGTTCTTTTATTTTTTGTGTATTTTGGACCTGAAAGAATGATTGTGCTGAGAAGGGATCAATAGCTCAGCCAAGCGTCCAAGTTATTAACTCACAAACAAGCAGCGTTGAGGCTGATGGGAGGAGGAAGAATGTCAATTTTTTGTGCAAATGTTATTGCGGGGAGCCTTCAAGGAGTGTTTTATTTAGCAGATCAGGGCTACCAGAGCAGCTATTCCCTTGCTGGGTGAAGGGGGAGAGTTGAGGAACTGAACTATGTATCTGGTAAAATGTCTCAGGGGGGTAGACCTTCAGGCAGAGGGTCAATCTGAAAGGACTAGATGGGGTGAGATGCCACGTGTGAGAAGGATTCCTCTCTTTCCATATCCATCTGCCATCTAGCTTGCTCCCACAAGTGGAAAAGGCTCTCTGCCAAGTCTTCTCTCCCCTCTTCCCTCATTGTTTTTGGGTTGCTTGCCTTCACAGGCACAGGACATTAACCTGCCCTGATTTTTTCCATAAGGGAAAAAAAAAAGGACTGGCCTAGTCAAGCCATCCTCCCTTGGAGGTAAGTAGTAAAAAATCAGGAGCCACCCACTCAGCCACTCTCATCATTCTTAGTGCTACACGCAAGGCACGTTGGAGAGCAGTGCCTTCTCCTCATCGGAATCTTCATCCTCCTCTTGCCCAGTCCGGCATGCCAGGACTTTACGTCGCCTTGGATCATTTCAATCTTGTGGACTTGTGCCTGTGAAGAAGAGTGGCAGAGGGCTGGAGGGCTGGGCTAGCAGCTGGGGCTGTCCCAGTTCTTAGTGGGTCCAGCCATGCGTTGAAATCTTTGAAATCCTAGCCCTTTTCCCCTGTTATTTCCAGTGTCGGCAGTGACTCAATATGTAAAAAATATTACCAAGGTCAGAGCTTATGCTTTGAAATCTCAGCTGCCACAGAGGAGGTGGTTTTGCAACACATAAAATGCAGTTGGTATCTTGCCACATCCCAAACTTGCAATGTACCGTGCAATGTGGTCCCTCGCCCAACGTTTAGGAAGTAGATGGAGAAAATCTCTATTTCATTCCCCTCTGCTCAGGTTTGTCCTGCTGTTAAACTCTGCAACAGAATCAGGGGATTGGGGTTGGGTTTTTTTAATATTGTGGTATGGATGTGTCTTACTGAAGTTTTTGCAGCCTGTGGGCTTTATCCCACGAGAGTATTGCTGCGACTCCAAAGGGCACTCTGGGGGCAATGGTGGGGAAATGCCAGGGCTGCCGGCTCAGGGTTAATTGCGGAGTGCTCTGCACAGCATCGTTGCCTACCGAGCTTGCAAAACTTGGTGTTCCCGTAAGGGGTGCAGCCACAAG